>CM066249.1:968350-1041254 GCA_033675135.1 Frankliniella intonsa | reverse complement strand
TCCGACTTCGTTAGTGAGAAAATAAGCCCCTAAGCCAGCCGCCCCGATCCACAATGCGCGCTATCAGAAATACTGCATTGTTTCGCAGAAAAATCCGGGTTTCCGGACGAACTGACCCACAGAAGGGGTTCGTCTAGGGGTACGTTAGAGTGAAATTGCTTACCTGGCACAACCATTCCGCGTCATTTCGGAGCATGGAAATTTTTGGCCAAAAATCGGAAAAAATGCAAAGGCTATAACCTTTGCGTTTTTATGAATTTTCGGTCGAAAACTATGTCTCCGATTTCGACCAAACTCACAGGTGTAACTTCTTCCTGGACCAAAAACACATAGCAAGTCCTAGGGGAGTCCTGTTCCGGACTTCTGTTAGTGAGAAAATGAGGCCCCTAAGCCCCCCTGCCCGATCACAATGCGCGCTATCAGAAATACTGCATTGTTTGGCAGACAAACCGGGTTTCTGGACGAACTGTACCCTGGGGGGTTCACCGTCTAGGAGTACGTTAGAGTGTCCTCTGCACAACCCGGCGTCATTTTACGGAGCATATTAATTTTATTGGCCAAAAAATCGGAAAATGCAAAGGCTATAGCCTTGCGTTTTGCCTGAATTTTCGGTCGGAAGAAACTAGTGTCTCCGATTTCCGACCAAACTCACAGGTTACCTTCCTTTCTGGGACCAAAACACATAGCAAGTCCTAGGAGTCCTATACCGGACTTCGTTAGTGAGAAAATAGGCCCTAAGTCCCCCCGCCTGATCACAATGCGCGCTATCAGAAATACTGCATTCCCTCGCAGACAAAATCCGGGTTTCTGACGAACTGACCCCTTGGGGTTCGTCTAGGGTACGTTAGAGTGTCCCTGCACAACCCGCGTCATTTCACAGAGCATATTATTTTTTGGCCAAAAATCGGAAAAATGCAAAGCGCTATAGCCTTTTTGCGTTTTTTGCGATTTTCGGTCTTAAATATGTCTCCTCACCTCCGATTTTGACCAATCTCACAGGTTACCTTCTTCCGGGACCAAAACACATAGCAAGTCCTAGGAGTCCTCTTCCGGACTTCATTAGTGAGAAAATAAGCCCTTCAAGCCAACTCCGCCCGATCACAATGCGCGCTATCAAAATACTGCATTGTTTCGCATGACAAACCGGGTTTCCCGGACAGAACTGACCCTTGGGGGGTTCGTCTGGGGGTAATGTTAGAGTGTCCCTCTGCACAACTCCGCGTCATTTCGGAGCATTGAATTAATTTTGTGGCTGTGGACAAATCGGAAAATGCAAAGGCTATAGCCTTTGCGTTTTTGCGAATTTCGGTCGAACAAACTATGTCTCCACGATTTTGACCAAACTCACAGGTGTCCTTTCTTCCTGGACCAAAACTACATAGCAAGTCCTAGGAGTCCTGTTCCGGACTCTCGTTAGTGAGGAAAATAAGGCCCTGGGCCCCCCCTGATCACAATGCGCGCTTATCAGAAATACTGCATTCCCTCGCAGAAAAACCGGGTTTCCCGGACGAACTGACCCTTGGGGGTTCGTCTGAGGGGTACGTTATGAGTGTCCCTGCACAACCCAAGCGTCATTTCTGAGCATATTAATTTTTGGCTACAAAAGTCGGAAAATGCAAGAGGCTATAGCCTTTGCGTTTTTACCTGATACAAACTCACAGTGTGTCCTTCTTCTGGACCAAAAACACGCGGCAGTCACAGGAGTTCTGTTCCGGACTTCGTTAATAGCCAGTGAAGAAAATAGGCCTTTCGGCCCCCCGCCCGATCACAATGCGCGCGCTATCAAATGCCTGCATTGCTCCCTCACGCAGATGACCAGTTTCCAGGACGGAGAAAGCTGACCACCGAGGTTCGTCGGGGGTTGTTAAGTGTGTCCCTACACACAACCCGCGTCATTTCAGACATATTAATTTTTGTAAAAATCGGAAAAAATGTACGAGGCTGTGGCCTGCGGCTGCGAATTTCGGTCGGAAAAACTATGTCTCCGATTTCTGACCAAACTCACAGGTGTCCTTCTTCCTGACCAAAAACACATATAAGTCCAGGAGTCCTGTTCCGACTTCGTTGCAGGTGAGAAAAATAGAGCCCCTAAGCCCCCTGCCCGATCACAATGCGCGCTATCAGAAATACTGCATTGTTTCGCAGACAAACCGGGTTTCCGACGAACTGACGGCCTTAGGGGTTCGTCTAGAGAAATTATAGAGTGTCCCTACTGCACACCCCGCGTCATTTCGGAGCATATTAATTTTTTGGCCAAAAATCGGAAAAATGCAAAGGCTCTGGCCTTTGCGTTATGCGAATTTCGGTCGGAAAAACTATGTCTCCGATTTCGACCAAACTCACAGGTTACCTTCTTCTGGGACCAAAAAAAACATAGCGAGTCCTAGGAGTCCTATACCGGGAACTTCGTTAGTGAGAAATAGGCCCTAAGCCCCCCTGCCCCGATCACAATGCGCGCTATCAGAAATACTGCATTGTTTTCGCAGACAAACTGGTTTCCGGACGAATCCGACCCTTTGGGGTTCAAGGTCTGAGGGTACGTTAGAGTGTCCCTGCACAACCCAAGTGTCATTTCTGAGTATATTAATTTTTGGCCAAAATTGAAAATTGCAAAGGCTATAATGCACTGGTGTTTTTGCGATTATTCGATCAGAAAATACTACTGTCTCCGATTTTGACCAAACTCACAGTGTAATACCTTCTTCCGGATCCAAAAACACATAGCAAGTCCTAGGAGTCCTCTTCCGACTTCGTTAAGGCGAAGAAAATGAGGCCACTTACAGCCACCCCGCCCGATCACAATGCGCGCTATCAGAAATTACTGCACGTGTTTCCCTCGCGACAAACCACGGTTTTCAGGACGAACTGACGCTTGCAGGGTTCGTCTAGGGGTACCAATTAGAGTGTCCCTGCACAACCCGGGCGTCATTTCTGGAGCATATTAATTTATTGGCCAAAAAATCAGAGAAAAAATTCAAAGGCTATAGCCTTTGCGTTTTACAATTTCGGTCGGACAAACTATTTCTCCGATTTCGAAACCAAACTCAAAGGTGTCCTTCTTCTGGGACCAAAAACACATAGCAAGTCCTATGAGTCCTGTTCCGGACTTCGTTAGTGAGAAAATGAGCCTTAAGCCCCCTATTTGCCCGATCACAATGCGCGCTATCAGAAATACTGCATTGTTTCGCATGAACAAAGCCGGGTTTCCGACGAACTGACCATCCGGGAGTTCCGTCTAGGGGGTACGTTAGAGTGTCCCTGCACAACCCGCGTCATTTTCTGAGCATGGAAATTTTTGGTTGTACCGGAAAAATGCAAAGGCTATAGCCTTTGCGTTTTTGCGATTTTCGATCAGAAAATACTATGTCTCCGATTTTGACCAAACTCACAGGTGTCCTTCTTCACTGGACCAAACGAAACACATAGCAAGTCCTAGGAGTTCCGTTCCTGGACTTCGTTAGTGAGAAAAATAGGCCTCCTAAGCCCCCCTGCCCGATCACAATGCGGCGCTATCAGAAATACTGCATTGTTTCGCAGACAAAACTGGGTTTGGACGAACTGAGCTCTGGGGTTCGTCTAGTGGTTACGCGTTAGAGTCCCCCTGCACAACCGCGTCATTTTTCTGAGCATGAAATTTTTTGGCCAAAATCGGAAAAATGCAAAGGCTATAGCCTTTTGCGTTTTTGCGAATTTCGATCGAAAAACTATGTCTCGATTTCATTAGATCAAACTCACAGGTTACCTTCTTCTGGGACCAGAAACACATAGCAAGTCCTAGGAGTCCCTATACCAATGTTCCCGGACTTCGTTAGTGAGGAAAATAGGCCCCTAAGCGCCCCCCGCCCGATCACAATGCGCGCTATCAGAAATACCGCATTGTTTGTCGCAGACAAACCGGGCTTCTTCGGACGGGCAACTGAGCCTTGGGGTTCCGTCTAGGGGAGTACGTTAGAGTCCCCTGCACAACCCGGGCGTCATTTCCGGAACATATTAATTTTTGGCCAAAAATCGGAAAAATGCAAAGGCTATAGCCTTTGCGTTTTTACGATTTTCGGTCGAAATACCATGTCTCTCCGATTTTGACCAAACTCACAGGTGTCCTTCTTCTGGACCAAAACACATAGCTTAAGTCCTAGGAGTCCTGTTCCGGACTTCGTTATTGAGAAATTAGGCCCCTAACCCACCCCGCCCGATCACAATGCGCGCTATCAAAAACACTGCATTGTTTGGCAGACAAACCGGGTTTCCGGACGAACTGACCCTTGGGGGTTCGTCTAGGGGTGCGTTAGAGAGTGTCCCTCTGCACAACCCAGCGTCATTTCTGAGCATATTAATTTTTGGCCAAAAATCGGAAAATGCAAAAGGCTATAGCCTTTGCGTTTTTGCGAATTTCGATCGGAAAAAACTATGTCTCCGATTTTGGCCAAACTCACAGGTGTCCTTCTTCCTGGACCAAAAACACATAGCAAGTCCTAGGAGTCCTGTTCCGGACTTTCGTTAGTGAAGAAAAATAGGCCCCTAAGCCAGCCCCGCCTGATCACAATGCGCGCTATCAGAAATACTGCATTCCCTCGCAGAAAAAACCGGGTTTCGGACGAACTGACCCTCTGGGTGTTCGCCTAGGGGTACGTTAGAGTGTCCCTGCACAACCCGCGTCATTTCTGAGAGCATGGAAATTTTTGGCCAAAAGTCGGAAAAATGCCAAAGGCTATAGCCTTTGCGTTTTTGCGAATTTCGGTCGAAAAACTATTTCTCCAGATTTTGACCAAACTCACAGGTGTCATGCTTCTTCCTGGACCAAAACACACATAGCAAGTCCTAGAGTCCTGTTCCGGACTTCGTTAGTGAGAAAATAGGCCCCTAAGCCCCCCCCGCCCGATCACAATGCGCGCTATCAGAAATACTGCATTCCCTCGCAGACAAACCGGGTTTCCGGACGAACTGACCCTTGGGGGTTCGTCGAGGGGTTCGTTAGAGTGTCCCTGCACAACCCGCGTCATTTCGGAGCATATTAATTTTTTGGCCAAAAATCGGAAAAATGCAAAGGCTCTGGCCTTTGCGTTTTTGCGAATTTCGGTCGGAAGAACTATGTCTCCGATTTCGACCAAACTCACAGGTGTCCTTCTTCCTGGACCAAAAAACACATAGCAAGTCCTAGGAGTCCTGTTCCGGACTTCGTTAGTGAGAAAATAGGCCCCTAAGCCCCCCCGCCCGATCACAATGCGCGCTATCAGAAATACTGCATTGTTTGGCAGACAAACCGGGTTTCCGGGCGAACTGACCTATGGGGGAGTTCAGTCTAGAGGTACGTTAGAGTGTCCCTGCACAACCTGTCATTTCTGAGCATATTAATTTTTTGGCCAAAAATCGGAAAAATGCAAAGGCTATAACCTTTGGCGTTTTTTACGATTTTCGGTCGGAAAAACTATGTTTCTCCGATTTCGACCAAACTCACAGGTTACCTTCTTCTTCCGGGACCAAAACACACATAAGCAAGTCCTAGGAGTCCTGTTCCCGGACTTCGTTAGTGAAGAAAATTAGGCCCTCTAAGCCCCCGCCCGATCACAATGCGCGCTATCATGAAATACTGCATTGTTGTCGCAGACAAACCGGGTTTCCGGACGACACTGACCCTTGGGGGTTCGTCTAGGGGTACATTAGAGAGTGTCCCTGCACAACGCGCGTCATGTTCGGAGCATATTAATTTTTTGGCCAAAAAATCGGAAAAATGCAAAGGCTAGTAGCCTTTGCGTTTTTACGATCTTCGGTCGAAAAAACTATTTCTCCGGATTTTGACCAAACTCACAGGTGTCCTTCTTCCTGGACCAAAAAAACACATAGCAAGTCCTAGGAGTCCTCTTCCGGACTTTCCGTTGGTGAGAAAATAGGCCCCCTAAGCCAGCCCGCCCGATCACAATGCGCGCGCTATCAGAAATACTGCATTCCCTCGCAGACAAACCGGGTTTCCGGACGGGCAACTGATACCTTGGGGGTTCGTCGAGGGTACGTTAGAGTGTCCCCTGCACAACCCGCGTCATTTCCGGAGCATATTAATTTTTGGCCAAAAATCGGAAAATGCAAAGGCTATAGCCTTTGCGTTTTGCGAATTTCAAGTCGGAAAACTACTCTGTCTCCGATTTGACCAAACTCACAGGTGTCCTTCTTCCTGGACCAAAAAACACATAGCAAGTCCTAGGAGTCCTGTTCCGGACTTCGTTAGTGAGAAAATAGGCCCTAAGCCCCCCCCCGCCCGATCACAATGTCGCGCTATCAAGAAATACTGCATTGTTTTGGCAGACAAACCGGGTTTCCGGACTGAACTGACCCTTGGGGTTCGTCTAGGGGTACGTTAGAGTGTCCCTGCACAACCCGCGTCATTTCTGAGCATAGAAATTTTTTGGCCAAAAATCGGAAAAATGCAAAGGCTATAGCCTTTGCGTTTTTGCGAATTTCGGTCGGAAAAACTATGTCTCCGATTTCGACCAAACTCAAAGGTTACCTTCTTCTGGGACCAAAAAACACATAGCAAGTCCTAGCAGTCCTGTTCCGGACTTCGTTAGTGAGAAAATGAGCCCCTAAGCCCCCCCGCCCGATCACAATGCGCGCTATCAGAAATACTGCATTGTTTGGCAGACAAACCGGGTTTCCGGACGAACTGACCCTTGGGGGTTCGTCTAGGGGTACGTTAGAGTGTCCCTGCACAACCCGCGTCATTTCGGAGCATATTAATTTTGTGGCCAAAAATCGGAAAAATGCAAAGGCTATAGCCTTTGCGTTTTTGCGAATTTCGGTCGAAAAAACTATTTCTCCGATTTTGACCAAACTCACAGGTGTCCTTCTTCCTGGACCAAAAAACACATAGCAAGTCCTAGGAGTCCTCTTCCGGACTTCGTTAGTGAGAAAAATAGGCCCTAAGCCCCCCGCCCGATCACAATGCGCGCTATCAGAAATGCTGCATTCCTCTCGCAGACAAACCGGGTTTTCGGACGAACTGACCACTTGGGGTTCGTCGAGGGGTACGATTAGAGTGTCCTGCACAACTCCGCGTCATTTCGGAGCATAGAAATTTTTGGCCAAAATCGGAAAAATGCAAAGGCTATAGCCTTTGCGTTTTTAGTGCATTTTCTCGGTCGAAAAACTATTTCTCCGATTTTGACCAAACTCAACAGGTGTACCTTCTTCCTGGACCAAAACACATAGCAAGTCCTAGGAGTCCTGTTCCGACTTCGTTAGTGAGAAAATAGGCCCCTAAGCCCCCCCCGCCCGATCACAATGCGCGCTATCAGAAATACTGCATTCCCTCGCAGACAAACCGGGTTTCCGGACGAACTGACCCTTGGGGGTTCGTCGAGGGGTTCGTTAGAGTGTCCCTGCACAACCCGCGTCATTTCGGAGCATATTACTTTTCTGGACAAAAATCGGAAAAATGCAAAGGCTCTGGCCTTTGCGTTTTTGCGAATTTCGGTCGGAAGAACTATGTCTCCGATTTCGACCAAACTCACAGGTGTCCTTCTTCCTGGACCAAAAAACACATAGCAAGTCCTAGGAGTCCTGTTCCGGACTTCGTTAGTGAGAAAATAGGCCCCTAAGCCCCCGCCCGATCACAATGCGCGCTATCAAATACTGCATTGTTCCTGGCAGACAAACCGGGTTTCCGGACGAACTGACCCTTGGAGGTTCGTCTGAGGTGGTACGTTATTAGAGTGTCCCTGCACAACCCGCGCGTCATTTCTGAGCATATTGAAATTTTTGGCCAAAATCGGAAAAATGCAAAGGCTATAGCCTTTGCGTTTTGCACTGCGAATTTCGATCCGGAAAAACTATGTCTCCGATTTCGACCAAACTCAAAGGTTACTTTCTTCAGGGACCAAAAAACACATAGCAAGTCCTAGCAGTCCTGTTCCGGACTTCGTTAGTGAGAAAATGAGCCCCTAAGCCCTTCCGCCCGATCACAATGCGCGCTATCAGAAATACTGCATTGTTTGGCAGACAAACCGGGTTTCCGGACGAACTGACCCTTGGGGGTTCGTCTAGGGGTACGTTAGAGTGTCCCTGCACAACCCGCGTCATTTCTGAGCATGGAAATTTTTTGGCCAAAAATCGGAAAAATGCAAAGGCTATAGCCTTTGCGTTTTTGCGAATTTCGGTCGGAAAAACTATGTCTCCGATTTTGACCAAACTCACAGGTGTCCTTCTTCCTGGACCAAAAAACACATAGCAAGTCCTAGGAGTCCTGTTCCGGACTTCGTTAGTGAGAAAATAGGCCCCTAAGCCCCCCCGCCCGATCACAATGCGCGCTATCAGAAATACTGCATTGTTTGGCAGACAAACCGGGTTTCCGGACGAACTGACCCTTGGGGGTTCGTCTAGGGGTACGTTAGAGTGTCCCTGCACAACCCGCGTCATTTCTGAGCATAGAAATTTTTTGGCCAAAAATCGGAAAAATGCAAAGGCTATAGCCTTTGCGTTTTTTAAGGTGAATTTCAGTCGGAAAAACTATGTCTCCGATTTTTGACCAAACTCACAGGTGTCCTTCTTCCTGGACCAAAACACATAGCAAGTCCTAGGAGTCCTGTTCCCGGACTTCGTTAGTGAGAAAATAGCCCTAAAGCCCCCGCCCGATCACAATGCGCGCTATCAGAAATACTGCATTCCCTCGCAGAAAAACCGGGTTTCCGGACGAACTGACCCTTGGGGGTTCGTCTAGGGGTACGTTAGAGTGTCCCTGCACAACCCGCGTCATTTCTGAGCATGGAAATTTTTTGGCCAAAAATCGGAAAAATGCAAAGGCTATAGCCTTTGCGTTTTTGCGAATTTCGGTCGAAAAAACTATTTCTCCGATTTTGACCAAACTCACAGGTGTCCTTCTTCCTGGACCAAAAAACACATAGCAAGTCCTAGGAGTCCTGTTCCGGACTTCGTTAGTGAGAAAATAGGCCCCTAAGCCCCCCCCGCCCGATCACAATGCGCGCTATCAGAAATACTGCATTCCCTCGCAGACAAACCGGGTTTCCGGACGAACTGACCCTTGGGGGTTCGTCGAGGGGTTCGTTAGAGTGTCCCTGCACAACCCGCGTCATTTCGGAGCATATTAATTTTTTGGGCAAATCAGGATCGGAAAAATGCAAAGGCTATAGCCTTTGCGTATTATGCTGAATTTCGGTCGGAAAAACTATGTCTCCGATTTCGACCAAACTCAAAGGTTAACTTCTTCTGGGACCAAAAAACACATAGCAAGTCCTAGCAGTCCTGTTCCGGACTTCGTTAGTGAGAAAATGAGCCCCTAAGCCCCCCCCGCCCCATCACAATGCGCGCTATCAGAAATACTGCATTGTTTGGCAGACAAACCGAGTTTTCGGACGAACTGACCCTTGGGGGGCGTTCGTCTAGGGGGTAATTAGAGTGTCCTGCACAACCCGCGTCATTTCAGAACATATTAATTTCTTGGCCAAAAATCAGCGAAAAATGCAAAGGCTATAGCCTTTGCGTTTTTGCTCGATCTTCGGTCGAAGATACCATGTCTCCGATTTTGACCAAACTCACAGGTTACCTGCTTCGGGGACAAAAAACACATAGCAAGTCCTAGGAGTCCTGTTTCGGACCGACTTCGTTAGTGAGAAAATAGGTCCCCTAAGCCCCCACCCGATCACAATGCGCGCTATCAAATACTGCATTCCCTCGCAGAAAAACCGGGTTTCGGACGAACTGACCCTTAGGGGTTCGTCTAGGTACGTTAGAGTGTCCCTGCACAACCCGCGTCATTTCTGAGCATGGAAATTTTGGCCAAAAATCGGAAAATGCAAAGGCTACTAGCCTTTGCGTTTTTGCGATTTCGATCGTCTTAAAAATTATGTCTAACTCGATTTTTGACCAAACTCAAAGGTTACCTTCTTCTGGGACCAAAAAACACATAGCAAGTCCTAGGAGTCCTATACCGGACTTCATTAGTTAGAAAATAGGCCCCTAAGCCCCCCCGCCCGATCACAGTGCGCGCAATCAGAAATACTGCATTCCCTCGCAGACAAACCGGGTTTTCGGACGAACTGGGCCTTCGGGGTTGGTCTAGGGTTACGTTAGAGTCCCCCTGCACAACCCGCGTCATTTCGGAGCATATTAATTTTTTGGCCAAAAATCGGAAAAATGCAAAGGCTCTGGCCTTTGCGTTTTTGCGATTTTCGGTCGAAAAAACTATGTCTCCGATTTCGATCAAACTTACAGGTTACCTTCTTCTGGGACCAAAAAACACGTAGCAAGTCCTAGGAGTCCTGTTCCGGACTTCGTTAGTGAAGAAAATAGGCCCCTAAGCCAACCCGCCCGATCACAATGCGCGCTATCAAATTCACTGCATTGTTTCGCAGACAAACCGGGTTTCCGGACGAACTGACCCTTGGGGGTTCGTCTAGGGGTACGTTAGAGTGTCCCTGCACAACCCGCGTCATTTCTGAGCATGGAAATTTTTTGGCCAAAAATCGGAAAAATGCAAAGGCTATAGCCTTTGCGTTTTTGCGAATTTCGGTCGGAAAAACTATGTCTCCGATTTCGACCAAACTCAAAGGTTACCTTCTTCTGGGACCAAAAAACACATAGCAAGTCCTAGGAGTCCTGTTCCGGACTTCGTTAGTGAGAAAATAGGCCCCTAAGCCCCCCCGCCCGATCACAATGCGCGCTATCAGAAATACTGCATTCCCTCGCAGACAAACCGGGTTTCCGGACGAACTGACCCTTGGGGGTTCGTCTAGGGGTACGTTAGAGTGTCCCTGCACAACCCGCGTCATTTCGGAGCATATTAATTTTTTGGCCAAAAATCGGAAAAATGCAAAGGCTATAGCCTTTGCGTTTTTGCGATTTTCGGTCTTAAATACCATGTCTCCGATTTTGACCAATCTCACAGGTTACCTTCTTCCGGGACCAAAAAACACATAGCAAGTCCTAGGAGTCCTCTTCCGGACTTCGTTAGTGAGAAAATAAGCCCCTAAGCCAACCCGCCCGATCACAATGCGCGCTATCAAAACCACTGCATTGTTTCGCAGACAAACCGGGTTTCCGGACGAACTGACCCTTGGGGGTTCGTCGAGGGGTACGTTAGAGTGTCCCTGCACAACCCGCGTCATTTCGGAGCATATTAATTTTGTGGCCAAAAATCGGAAAAATGCAAAGGCTATAGCCTTTGCGTTTTTGCGAATTTCGGTCGAAAAAACTATGTCTCCGATTTTGACCAAACTCACAGGTGTCCTTCTTCCTGGACCAAAAAACACATAGCAAGTCCTAGGAGTCCTGTTCCGGACTTCGTTAGTGAGAAAATAGGCCCCTAAGCCCCCCCGCCCGATCACAATGCGCGCTATCAGAAATACTGCATTCCCTCGCAGAAAAACCGGGTTTCCGGACGAACTGACCCTTGGGGGTTCGTCTAGGGGTACGTTAGAGTGTCCCTGCACAACCCGCGTCATTTCTGAGCATGGAAATTTTTTGGCCAAAAATCGGAAAAATGCAAAGGCTATAGCCTTTGCGTTTTTGCGAATTTCGGTCGAAAAAACTATTTCTCCGATTTTGACCAAACTCACAGGTGTCCTTCTTCCTGGACCAAAAAACACATAGCAAGTCCTAGGAGTCCTGTTCCGGACTTCGTTAGTGAGAAAATAGGCCCCTAAGCCCCCCCGCCCGATCACAATGCGCGCTATCAGAAATACTGCATTGTTTGGCAGACAAACCGGGTTTCCGGACGAACTGACCCTTGGGGGTTCGTCGAGGGGTTCGTTAGAGTGTCCCTGCACAACCCGCGTCATTTCGGAGCATATTACTTTTCTGGACAAAAATCGGAAAAATGCAAAGGCTCTGGCCTTTGCGTTTTTGCGAATTTCGGTCGGAAGAACTATGTCTCCGATTTCGACCAAACTCACAGGTTACCTTCTTCTGGGGCCAAAAAACACATAGCGAGTCCTAGGAGTCCTATACCGGACTTCGTTAGTGAGAAAATAGGCCCCTAAGCCCCCCCGCCCGATCACAATGCGCGCTATCAGAAATACTGCATTGTTTGGCAGACAAACCGGGTTTCCGGACGAACTGACCCTTGGGGGTTCGTCTAGGGGTACGTTAGAGTGTCCCTGCACAACCCGCGTCATTTCGGAGCATATTAATTTTTTGGCCAAAAATCGGAAAAATGCAAAGGCTATAGCCTTTGCGTTTTTGCGATTTTCGGTCGTAAATACCATGTCTCCGATTTTGACCAAACTCACAGGTTACCTTCTTCCGGGACCAAAAAACACATAGCAAGTCCTAGGAGTCCTGTTCCGGACTTCGTTATTGAGAAATTAGGCCCCTAAGCCACCCCGCCCGATCACAATGCGCGCTATCAGAAATACTGCATTCCCTCGCAGAAAAACCGGGTTTTCGGACGAACTGACCCTTGGGGGTTC
Organism: Frankliniella intonsa; assembly: GCA_033675135.1. NCBI lineage: Eukaryota > Metazoa > Arthropoda > Insecta > Thysanoptera > Thripidae > Frankliniella > Frankliniella intonsa. The sequence goes on along the minus strand of CM066249.1, from coordinate 1,028,841 downwards.
GTCTAGGGGTACGTTAGAGTGTCCCTGCACAACCCGCGTCATTTCTGAGCATAGAAATTTTTTGGCCAAAAATCGGAAAAATGCAAAGGCTATAGCCTTTGCGTTTTTGCGATTTTCGGTCGAAAAAACTATGTCTCCGATTTCGACCAAACTCACAGGTTACCTTCTTCTGGGACCAAAAAACACATAGCAAGTCCTAGGAGTCCTGTTCCGGACTTCGTTAGTGAGAAAATAGGCCCCTAAGCCACCCCGCCCGATCACAATGCGCGCTATCAGAAATACAGCATTTCCTCGCAGAAAAACCGGGTTTCCGGACGAACTGACCCTTGGGGGTTCGTCTAGGGGTACGTTAGAGTGTCCCTGCACAACCCGCGTCATTTCGGAGCATATTAATTTTTTGGCCAAAAATCGGAAAAATGCAAAGGCTATAGCCTTTGCGTTTTTGCGAATTTCGGTCGAAAAAACTATGTCTCCGATTTCGACCAAACTCAAAGGTTACCTTCTTCTGGGACCAAAAAACACATAGCAAGTCCTAGCAGTCCTGTTCCGGACTTCGTTAGTGAGAAAATGAGCCCCTAAGCCCCCCCGCCCGATCACAATGCGCGCTATCAGAAATACTGCATTGTTTGGCAGACAAACCGGGTTTCCGGACGAACTGACCCTTGGGGGTTCGTCTAGGGGTACGTTAGAGTGTCCCTGCACAACCCGCGTCATTTCGGAGCATATTAATTTTTTGGCCAAAAATCGGAAAAATGCAAAGGCTATAGCCTTTGCGTTTTTGCGAATTTTCGATCGAAAATACCATGTCTCCGATTTTGACCAAACTCACAGGTTACCTTCTTCTGGGACCAAAAAACACATAGCAAGTCCTAGGAGTCCTATACCGGACTTCGTTAGTGAGAAAACAGGCCCCTAAGCTTCCTCGCTCGAACACCCCTGACGAGCCAAAGGACATGTTACAGACTAGACATAACGCTACTGGAGGGTCATTAGGGAGCTCCCCTGACCAGGCTACTTCCGGGTCGATTCGAGTTCGAGTCATATGTATTTTAAATGGGACTCGACGCCGGAAGTAGCCCGTTCGAGACTATCGCGGGAGCTCCTAGGATAACCCGAACCCGACTGCGACTGCGAATAATCATTTTCTGGACTGCGGCAGTGTTGCTTAATCTCTTCAGACTGGAGTTGGGCAGTGTTGGGTGATTATTCGCAGTCGACTGCCGCTTTTTGCTTAACCTCTTCTTGGCTAGGCAAAGTAAATAAAGGAAAGATATACTTGTAATAATAAGAAAGTGAAGTATAGAGATGTTTAATCATGATACGTGAGCTCTTTGGTGTTTCCTTCTCTGGCGACTATAATCGCGACTGACTCTTGTCATTCACTCGTTTCTTTCTCCTCTTCTAAATTGAAAATTCTGCATTACCAGTATTAGGTAATCATTACCTTTTAGTTGTTTCTCTTAGTTAAAACTAGTTCAAAGATTACCCATCTAATTTTCAGATAGTTTCAAGATATTGATTCTCTTTCAGATTTTAGTTACCTGTACATCAGCAATGTCAAATTACTATTATGTGTTAGGTTGTGATGAGAATGCAACCTTTGAAGAAATCAAAAGATGTTATCAAGAGCTCATCTTGAGGTCCCACCCAGACAAGGCCCCAGCGAGTGACTGTTCTAAAGAAATCTTTATAAAAATTAATGAAGCGTGGCAAACATTGAGAGACCCACTGAAAAGAAAAGCTTATGATGCTCAGCTCTTAGCCGAGCAGTGTGACAGTGAACGCGTTTTGTATGCAACATTAACATGGAATGAAATGGATTTCATTGAAGGTAGTTACCTCTACCCATGCCGATGTGGCAGTGTATACAGCATTTCAAAGGATGACCCAATAGATACTAGAACTGATCTTTACTATCAGTGCTCAGAATGTTCTTTAGGAATTTTAGTTAAATCTGTTTGATTTTATGCATTAAAACTATTTATATACAGCATTTAACATTTATTTCATTTGTAGCACAGTAAGTATCAATAAGTTTCATCACATCACAGACAAAATAATCCAAGATATCTCTAAAACTAAACAATTATTTAAGGAACTTTCATTCTTAAAAAAAATCTAAGCCATAAACATTCCACATCTATGTAAACTGGAATCAACATTTGCCTCAACCCTTGAGTAGACTACACTAAGTAAAATAAATTAAATCAATATAAACTTTTTAGACTGCACAAGCTAACATCCAACTGGCAAATTATGAAGCAATGATTGTGAATATAAAAGATCTACAAACACAAAGTGAAATTATAAGGTCAAGTTTAATTTAGTTATCTCTTCTAAAATACATTTGGGTTTACTTGTGCTCGGTGTCATCTTTAACACATGCACATGCAATAACATCAATAAAATTTGAAGATTTTAAAAGACAAAATTCAAACAGGACAAACATTAGCTTACAAAATAATTTGTTAATAACAGACAGCCTCAAATGAAATCATCTTCACTTAAAGAAAAAAAAAAGAAGAAAAACATTGAGACTTTACATCTACTGTAAACGATTGACAGGTGTATTTTTTTTTTTTTTTTTTTTTTTTAACTATGTAGTAATTCTTTTAGTACTAAGGCAGAAGCACTTAACTGATTGCTATAAAATTATGTAGTGATCATAAAGTATGATAAAGCAAGTTCAGTTTGCCACATAGATTTTTCAATAGTATTCTTAAAAACAATCTCATTGTCCCTAAAAATGCATAAAATATATAAAATTAACCAGTATTCTTCCGCTAGAATCTGGTATGTCAAAAGACAAACCAAAACTGCCAGTACAACTGACACAATACAAAACAAATTAGTACATGTAAAAGAAAAGAAATTAGCATTATGTGTAGCGCTTGATAAATATCAGTGGTCAAGTATAACAAAACATACACAAGGAAAACAAATGGCAATAATTGGCACTTTTACACTACAGAATCAGAAACATGACGTAACACCTGCAACACTAAATAAGATCAAGCTCAGAAGTTTTGCAACAAGTTTTGATGGATTTGGATGTCTGCTGTCTGAACAGATCAACCTCACAAAATAAAATAATAAACTTGTCTCAAAAAGAAATCAGAACACTTCAATAACCAATATTGGGCAATGGGTCAGACGATCTCAAAACATGGATATCACATACACAGTTTGCCCACAATACAAGCTCATAACAGTGATGTTTAAGTTCAGGTGGTTTCTTAAGTGTCTAACTTCTGGAGGCTAGAAAACTCAACATGAAAACTCTATTCTACGCAAAGAGAAGACTACACCATGATTTGTGTTAATGTGTCAACGTCCCATATGGAAAAATTAAGGGTGGCACAAAATAAAATTTAATGGTGTGCAGGATTTTGTACTTTTAAAACAATTTTCTACAGTTTTTACCAACCTTTTTTTCTCTTCTAAAATGAATTTAGAATCTGTCCCTGAGATACGAATACCACAGAATATCTCCCTTTATTGAGAATGGTATGCATTAGAATGATGAGCTTCCAACTCAATTGTACCATGTTTGGAGTATTCTGTTGAACATATTGGTCCATTACCATTATTTCATATCTTAATTTAAATAACCTGATATGTTATATTAAAACTGGATTTGTACCTGTACACAGCATAAAAGTTTAGGCAACAGCACTTCAGTCAGAGAACAAATGAAAGGAAATAAAACTAAAGAAACGACAGACAGACAGACAGACAGACAGAAAGAAAAAGAACAATAATACCATTGATAATAGACTACAACAATGAACACACAATAACTACAATTAATAAAAGGGCACAATTTTCTTCTCGTTCATTGGTCCCTTGTCTTAAGTGTGATCAGTCAGTCTCCAGTATCTACCTTTTGATTAAATTAATTTGCCATTAAACATCCTGATTATCACAATATCACATTGTCTAATGAAGCAAAAACAAAACAAACACACACCGCCCAATTTTATCAAAATAACAAGAAAAGTCACTGCAGGAATGTAGCAAAACAGAGTGCTTCTTAATAAAAAGCATAGTATGAGAAAAAACTGACAAAAACAACTTTCAGAAAGATTAAATTGGTAAATCTACATTTCTAAACAACCCTGATTTAAAACAAGGTATGTTAGATTCTAGCTAAGGTTGAATTAATTTGTCTACCCTACTTTCAGCATTCCTAAAGGTAATTTGGTAAATCAGTATAAACAATGGTCTTTCCTATCTTCACTTAGAATCGCTTGCAATTTTGGAGGCATTTGATGATGATCTCTGTTTCCCATATGAGTTCCGCCCGAGAGAAGTAGAGCAGCATGAAGTGTTATCTGAACCCAGCTCAATTCCCATATCTGACAAGCAGAAAAGTGTGTATCAAAGTTTTCATCAAAGTCACTGTTACAATTTTAATAGTTCTAGTGCAATAATTATTGTGAGAAGATAAATAAAACTGCTTACCTTTGTCAGTTGGAGATCCCATATTTAAAGATGACAGACTGGATGACAAGTTTACATTACTTGAGACACTTAGCATGGAAGGGAATGGAGCAAGTTCCAATTCTCCATCCTCTAAGGGTAAACAAGTTTCAACCATAGCCTCCAGACAGTTGACAAAAAGCTCAGCACTTTCAGCTGTACATTGACACTGCAGGAAACAAGAAATTGTAAGGCCATTTGTTAATTTTAAACATGAAATTGCAAAGCAGACAAAATTTAAGATAAATCTACCTTAGTGAATGGTCCCGCGAATCTCCACAAGCCTCCAAAACCACATGTCTGCATATAATGTGGCTGTTGTTGAGTAGTGTCCTCACATGCCACCATATTTTGTATAATACTCTGAACTGCCCTCAATATCACAGGATCATGACAGTTTGAAACGACACTTGTTAATTTAGCATCAAGAAGACTGTGTCTGTAGGCAAGAACAAGCGTGACAAAAAATAGATAGTAAATATCAAGAAAATTATTTCTTCCATATTATATAATATATATTGGTACACTTACATGACAGGAAACACTCGTGGAAATACAATTGAGGCCTCAGCTAGGTACTGGTATAAAATTCTTGTCTCACTTTCATCTGTTGCATACTTGACTAGTGTTGCTAGCACTGTAAGTACCAATGCCTGAGTTGAAAAGTCCGTGAGCACTTCTGGGTCTAGGAGGATATTATTTTCATTGGAGACAGACACACGAGGACTACGATTCTGTCAACAAGCAACCATCATACGAAAAATTAGACTGTGGTTTAAATTTTCTTCAAAACGCAGACAAGAATTTGTTCACTAAGCATCAAGTATATACAGCATATTCCCACACTATGTTAAGTTTTCAAATGATTCCTTTACGTATACTGTAGAGTATCCTTTAGATATTAGACCAGTCAAAATAGAGAAAAATTGACAACTCAACATTTTAAAATGTAAAATTTGCAGCTTTTTTTCCTTAAAATAGTTCCATCCATAACATTTTAATTAGTTTGTTTTGTTTTTTTATAGCAATACCAGAGTTACATAACTAATATAAATGTTATGGCATAATAAACAGACAACTAGTTGTGCCAGTTGTGTCAAACACATTACAAATGCTGTGCTAATAGTACATTAATTAACTTTTCCTAATAGTGCTTCATAGAATTGAATGTCAGCTATTTTGTCTACCTACGTAGGAAAAACTTTACATTTATACTAGAAAATTTGTTTTCATTTTATGATTTATGTCGCAGCTCAAAGAAAATAAATAATTCAAAATGAAAAGAACAAAACAACAAAGATATTCCAATCACCAGTTCAAAAGTACAACTCCCCCAAAAAAAAAAAAAAGAGAGAGAAAGAAAATAATACTGAAATAATAATAATAATATAATAAATGAATATATAAGAGATGATGAAAGAAGAGAAAAGTACATTTGAAATGGCAAACAGATAAACTGCAGAGTGGCCAATGCTTGAAATTGTGTGCACACAATACTTGATAATGGACTTAAAAACTTGGATATTTAATGAAACAGATTGCAGGACTCTCAACATAAGCCCCGAGTGGAGAGGAAGCTGTTACAGATGAAGAGTATTTGTGGTGAGTGCTCTAGAACATTTTGTACACAGGAGCATCAAAATGGAACAAATAACAGTCACTGAATCATTAGTGAACATGCAGACCAATACCTTCTATCTATTAAGGCGGTTAACCCGAATGAGAAAACTGAACATGCTGATTGACAAAGGCATGCTTTAGATCATCACACACCACATACAATACAACATTAAATTACGTATATTGGAAGAAAGGAGAAAAAATAGCTTTATATTTTGTGAGGTGAAAAAAAATGGAACAAGTTTTACTGAAACTCTTGGAACTGAATAAAAATAGAAAGTTCCTACCTTACTTATGATGAAGACATTATTGAACATACCTCAATTAAAAGTGCATTTTCATTAAGATAAATTTTGCTCTTGGAAGTCAATAGTGGTGTGTGAAAAGAATTTCTAAGATAGAAGTGCACACTACCTTGGATTCAGCTTCCTCCATTGACTTCCGCTCTTTAGAAGTTGGCACGGAGAATGAACGTTGCGTTTTGAACAGGACACGAGCATTCTGAACCCAACATAATTTAGGTCACTTTTTCTATCAAGCTGTATTTTAAGACACGCCACTGGGCACCAAATATTTGCAAAATCCAAATCCTGAGAAGTCAGTTGATAGTTTGATCTGACTCAACTACACATGTTCTGAGGCCAATTGTGATTAGTATTGACCACAAATTTCAGCCATAATAAAAAGAAGTAAACCTTTGCTTGAAGATAAAACCTTTCAGGAAAATCAGGTGAAATTTAGGATAATTTATGGAGAGCTCCTTTGTCTCACATGCAAAAACGCACTGAACCCTGATCAAACTGCATGCAAGGAGTGAAAAGCTAAGGAAAGTTAAAACAAGGGCCAAACAAATACATCAGTCACACTTGACAATTGCTGAGAGACCACGCACTGCACAGCACCAGCACATAGAGAACTGAGAGGGAGGAAGTGAGATGAAGTGAGGTGTGAGGAATAATGGTAACGGAATTGTGCCCCATAGATAGAAAGAAGACAGAGCAAGAATGATAGGGAGGTGATGCTTTAAGGCACATCTTACTTTCCCATCCACGCCTGCTGCATTTGACTCGATACTGCTTTTTGAAGCCGGAACAGATGAAGAGCGCTGATTTCGAAACAGCCACCTAGGAGGAAGGGGGTTGGGTTGGGTGTTGGACCCAAGGTCTAGGCTATGCCAAACCTTGGAGGGGGGTGGGGCTGCACCAGAGCAAGGGCTCACCTATACAAGAACATTAGCAGTCATCTCAAAATGCAAAGATGGTTTAAAAGTCACTTTCTTTTTTCAAGGGGAAAATCTTTTCTAAAAATAAAACAAATAAAATAATAATTTTTTTAGAGAGAATTATTTTTCCCTTCTCTGTCAACCTTTTTTAAATATATTAACCAATGCGGGTTCACCAACAAAACAAATAATTATGGAACACATTTTTTCAAAAAGGCAAAACAAATTGAATAAGTGTTGAGAACACTGTGTGCAAAACATTATTTGAAACATTTAACATCACACTGAAGAGGGATGAAGAAAGATCTTCAAACGTTACATACCTGCTGCTGAGACTTCTGCTGTCTTGCTTGGGAAAGGGCATTCTGATCCAACATATCCCATGATTTTTGACGCCTGTTAGCTGGTGCTGTCATACTAACAGTTCCAACAAAGCCAGAGCATGGAACAGCACTCAAGGCAATTCTATCTGTGCTGGGAGTAGAAGTAGCACTGGACCCTGTGCTACCTTGACTTCCAATGCCTGAGCTATTACACATCCCTGGTAGCTAATACAATGATATTTACCAAAATTAAAATAAAATTAAAAGAAATTAAAATTAAAAGAGACCAGACTCCCTACAACAATTACTACCTGGGATGTGACCGGGGCATTTCCATGCCTAATGTCAACTGCAAAGCTTTCAGCAGAGCTTGAATCTGGCATCATACGCGCTAATGAATGCTTGACATGACAACGGCTTCGAACTTCTTCAGATACTGATACTAGTGCTGCAAAAAGAGACGATTATTAAACAATATTGCAGCCTCATTGCAAAAGAATTAGTTTAAATGCCACACATACCAGCTAAATATGCAACACTTTCTGGTGTTACTTCAAATTTATCTCGTTTGTGAGGTTTTGCCACTATTCCCAAAAGCATTGACAGCACTCGAGTTGTGCGAGTCACAGTAGTGGGAGTGGGGTGTCTAAATCCTTTCAGAAGGTGCCCAACCAAGGCAAAATGGAAGTTCACTTTAAAAGGGGGGAAAAATATTAGATCAACATCTACCAATGTCTAGTCTTCATCCAGAACTACAAATGATTACCTTTGAAGCTCAGGCCAACAGCATGATCTAGTTGTTTAAAGTGCCATTCCAAAGGTTCACGAGTTGCCATCATAACCTGTTCCAATGACTGTAATTTTGTTCATAATTAACAGTGATAGCAATATCAAGAAAATAAAGTTCTACAGTACACATGATTTAGCTTACCCTTTCCTCAAATGATCGTTGTGAATCTAGAGTGTGCAAGTTTTGCTCCAGAAGAGCAAGCCCAGAGGCATACAGGGACACTTCATCTAGTTGAAGTACTGAAAGAGCAACCCAAAAGAGCGCTCGGTGAATAGGTGATTCGGGTCTCAAAAGGGGTTGAAGGCGAGTCAAGCAAATGACAAGAGCCTCAAGCAGAGTCATGTCATTAAAACTTTCTAGAGCTTTCACAAGAATTCGTAGTAACTGTTTAATGTCTTGATCAGTAATACTCTTACTTATGCAGCCCAAGACAATGAGCGCACGAGGCTGTAATGCTGGGTTGAAACAAAATGCAAATTTCTTTGCAAGTGTTGTCCAAGTTCTAAGCCAGTCACAGGTAGGAATGTCTCGCATACAAGCTTCCATTATTTCAAGTAGAGCATCTGTGACAACTTCCAAAGAAGTCAGAGAAAGACGTTCTCTATCTGCTGACAATCCAGAAAATACTCTTTCATTTCCTAGTAGCCTATCACTTGGATGGCGGTAACTTGATCTGAAGGCTGTCACCGCAGCAGATTTGACCTTGCTGATGCCAAACAACAAATAGAATTTGGGAAGAGAAAACTCATCTAAACTTAGACGGAGAACTCTCTGTGCATCCTCATCAAATGTTGGTTTAGTGCAAGTGCAAAGGGAATGTATGGTATTTATCACTAAACCATGAGTGGAAGCTCTCATACTAAGTGATCCAGAACACACAAGCATAGTTATTGTGTGAAATAGATGAGGAAGATGAACTGCAACATCAAGGCAGTTGTTGAAAGACAACATTAAAAGATACCTAGCCAGAATGGCAATATCATCCCACAATACATGTGCTTCTAATAGTTGTGTTGGAGAAGTGCAGGTCTTGTCTAATACCTGAAACAGGAAAGCAAACCACAACAAATTGTGATCACATATCACTTGTAAGAGATCGAAAAATTAAACTATTAGAGGCATGAAAAGTAAATGAAAAAATTTCAATAGCTTACCCGACAAAGCCTGTTAATGATTTTTCTTGATACCAAAGATACATTAGCTGAAGCTAGCGCAACAGCAGTGTCAGCCAGAATTTCCACGACAGGAGATCCTACCCCATGTTCGCCAGACCTTTTTATAAAACTATCCAAAACCATGTCAATGAGTTCAGGAACTTGTCCAATTGAACCCCATATCTTAGCCTGAATGGATGGATACATTTCCACCTCTTGGACAGTCAATTGAATGAGTTTTTCTAGAATAGAATTGACCTTCTGTTGACGTTTGCTTTCATCCTGCCGTTTGCTCTCATCTTGTTTGCAAAACTTCACCAAATTTGGCAACCACGGAGTCATATACTCTAAGCACAAATGTTTCAACTCTATTGTGGAAACTCTAAATCCTTGAACGCATTCTTCAAGGAATTCTAAAGTTAAATGTGGTTCATTTGTGGCAAGTTTCTCACTAACAGATTTAATGAATATGGTGTTGTTTGATGGTATGCACAGTCCTAAAGGGGAAACCAAATAGGTAAATTAGTTTACTCAAAATGCAAAATGTTCAGTTATAAGCCCGCTGGAAGAGATTTTACGAACCTGACGTCTCTAACAGCTGGCCTTCAATTTTTAAGTCAAATGTAGCAGTAAGAGCACAAAGTTGATTGTAAGCTGCAGTACGCAGATTAGGGTCTGATGAACCAAGATTTAGCAATGCCATATTCAGAAGAGTTCCAGGGACATCTTTAGGGCGAATTTTTTGATGGACTGTTACAGAGTCCTGTGCCTGAAAACAGAAGAACATTGCTTCAGTGAGTTACAATAAAATTTAGAGGACCCACAAATAGAATAAAATTTAACTTACAGGCTGTGACAGCTCCCATCGATTGCGGATATGAATAATAGCTTGAACAATGCTATCACAATCATTATGGATGAAACTCAATGGACCTGATTCATTTGCTATGGTTAAAGTGAATTGATTGTCATCAACTAGGCAAACTTCTTCAATTTCAGAAGCGTAATATACATCATTAAGGAGCACAGAATGAGAAAGCACTTTAGTCTTCTCTGCTGATGTTATCTGAATTGCTGTCGGTCCAACTTTCATGGCAACTTTGGTATCCTTATGAGATAACTTTAAGGCATTGTTAAATACCTTCAAATCCTCATCAAGAGCAAGGGTAGCTCCAGGAAGCTTCTGCTGATCAGGATCTATGTATTCAGTCAACTTTGCTTGGGATTCAATAAATACCAACTTTCTATTTCCTTTGATGGGCTGCAAAATACGGTCATGATACTTTGTGTATTCACGAACCCATGTGTTGCAGTTGTAAATGTACACCATGTTAATATTTTCATTTATAATAGCAGGTAAGACATGAAACCACTTCTGAAGAAATTCTGTGCGGAATCGATTATCCGTATTTGTATGTGTAAAATCAATAACAAGTTCAAAAGAAGAATGGCAAAAGGGTTTCAAGGTAAGTATTACATTGTAAATTAATAAGTCTCCATTGGTTTCTCCAATTTTGTATCTTCTTGCTATGTAGTAAAAAACAGGATAGCCTGCCTTACTGTAGCCAGATTGGTAAAATATATTTAGAGCTTTCAGGCTCTTAAATTCTTCTTTTTCATGGATTTTGTGTTTTACCATGATTTCTTCAAACTTGTTGCTTGACATATCAATTGAACTCCACCGCGCGTATGTTGAAAAGAGGAGATGGGAGTCAACAGGTTTATGCTCAGGGGGGCCTAAGTAAGCCAACAGCGTGGCCATTTTGTCAAAAGGTCGTCTCCCAACTGCCTTGTGGTCTCTGCTGCTTGACAAGTAATCCCCTATTCTTTCTTGGTGGTTCCACAATAGGCGATGAAGAGCAAGTACATTAGCATCACTTATAAAAGACATATTATGAGATGTTTGGTCCATGGTTTCACAATCAGATGCAATTTGAATAAAAAATCGCCTTCCAATTTCAAAATGATCATGAAGCATATCATTAAATGGAAGCATGTGCTGCTCTTTACTAAATTCTACATGGTTGGCAATGTTTTGCAATATTTTGGACATGAGCATCAGCCCTCTTTTAACTCCAGGATGCACTTGCCGATTGACAATTCCCATTTCTTGAGGAGACACTATAACATAAACAAGGTTGAGAACAAATTTTAGGTCATTAAAGTTGCTGAAGAAAAATAACACATCACAACAGTCCAAATAATTTTTTAAAGTGTACTAGTATACCTATAGCAGGATTGATGAAACGAAGAAATATGACTGTCCCGACAGCACCAATATTATTTTGGGGGAATTGCGGAAAACGTTTGCTCAAAACTTGGTACAAACAATGACACATACTGCGTAACTGAGGAGGGAACCTGAAAAGACAGCAAGATTTGGTGACAAAGCAATACCAATGAAAATGTTACAGTAATAGTTACTAACTTTTCTGCTGATGACACAATAGCGTTGAAGACCTTTTCAGTGAGGCTAATAAGATTCTGACGGTTTTGTTCAATACTTTCTGATGGATCCAACCTAAACAACAAATACAAAATTAGTATTAAAAAACATTCACTGTAATTTGTAAATTTTTCTTGTTATTTTTTACTGGCAATTTTTATGATATGAAGTAAACTCTTACCTTGCAGGATCAATTTCAAAGCTTTGAGTGGGATCATCAAGAAGAGGTCTTATAAGGGGTTCTAGAAGTGACTGCAAATAGTCAGCTCCATAGATTTTAAAACAAAATGCCATTATTTTACTACCTAACGAATTTCCTCTGAATAATGTCTGCATGCTATCAGATACTTCAACTTCTCTATAAAACATATTCCAAAGTAAAGGTGAAAGTAGGTGTTTGGCATCAAAAAGAGTAACAAATACTCTAGCTAATTCATCCTACAAAAATAAGATTAAGAAAAATGTTAGCTAAATCTGGCTAAATACAACAAATATCTCATTTGACAGACAGACTTATACTACAAAAAATGTCAAAATTTCCTGAATTTGTCACAAAATGTTAGTATCTCCTGAAAAAATCAGGAAATATTGACTTTTCTAATTTGATGGACATTCACTGAAAAACATATGTTAAGTACATAAATTTATTACCATTTGTGAAGTTGTTACAACACTTGCCAGTGCCATAGCAATCGGTAATTCCCCCTTATCACTGATCATTGTGACAAGCTGAACAAGTTGTTCAAATCTATCCGCAAGTACAGTTTCTGCGAGAGTGTTAAATTCTGTCCCTTGCTGAAGAATCTTGGTCAACACCTCCATGAAAGCTGCTCTTGTTTGTAAGTCCCGGTTGTATCCCAAATCTGAATTAGTTTTTTTGGCAACACAAACAGATTTAAGAATTACAACCATACCCTTCTTTTAATTGTTATTTCTAAACAACTGAAGTAAATAAACTCTGTCTTAGATTCGGTATTACTGACCAATCGAGTGCATCAGTCCACTGTCAATGTTTGCAGAAAGCAAGTTTGACATTGCCTGAATAGTAGCTTGACGCAATGTGTTGTTTTTGTTGGATTGTACTCTCTGCCGAGGCAAAGGTCCCCCAATTAAAGGTACTTCTTCTTGGTTCTCAGTTGAATCATTCAACAAATTCATGAACAAAGTGAAATATCTGGAAAGATAACAGATATAAAGACAAAGAAGTCAAAAGGACAAAGATAACAAAAGGCAAAATTCACTTCAGGTAAAGGTATCACACATACTTCAGAAATAATTGACTTTTTGCCTCCATAAGATCTCCTCGATCAGACTCTTCAGGTTGAAGTGGGAGGCCCCTGAGAAGTGCTGCGACTGCTTCCATACAGGCTTGATCCAAATCTCGACTTTAAAAAATATTGATAATTACTAATGACTCATAGACAACCTACTAAGCTACTTGTACACCAAAACAACAAAAACAAAAATAATAATGGACTACACTCCATACCTTGTTATTGTTGCAACATCTCCTGGCCCTGGGGGAGCAATCTGATGAGCAGTGCCCATGACCCAGTCAGTCAGATACTCTACTAATTTGTTGCGGAATTTCATTTCCTGTCGGAAAGCAAGGTCATCTCTTCTCTTCATCATTGCCTCCACTAATTGACAAAGCTTTGTTTTAATGTGAATCGCATGGACAGTCATATCCAAGTGTCGAACATACCTTCATTAAAAGAAAAAGAGTAAATTAATGATTTTCCAGAAAACAAAGAGATTAAACGATACTTTAACACTTGTGGATGTTCTGTACACCATTTAACAGTCAGTCTCATGTACCTCACAATAGCAAGCATCATTCCCTCAATGGAAGTAACTCCAAGGTGCTCAGATGGTTGATCAGTTTTACTGTCCAACACATTTTTCATAACAAAAATTATATGTTCAATAAATTGTGTATTGTGATCTGCAACTACAACCTGTTCAAACACAAGAAATATTTTCATCGAAACAAAATTATAGAAAAGTTTGAGATTGTTAAGAAGAAAAAGAATACACACCTGTCCTTGAGAGTCAAAAAATTTCTCAACAAAAAACTTTATTTGGTCAAAGAGTATTGGATAGAGTGCTGGAGACATTTCATGCCCAACTAATTCTTTCACATTTTTCTGAATTTGAGGTCCAAATTTTTCATTTTTGCAAACCAGTAACTTCAAAAGCTCTCCAACAAATCTAAGAGTAAAATATACATTTAGTATGAAAAGGAATAAATATACAAAATAAAATGTATCTTTCTCTTATGACTTACTGGGTGACAGGGCAATATTGAACTTCTTGGCTGGTCTGGTTAGGAAGCATATTGCATTTGCGGGAGGGACTTTTTCGCTGAAGGCAAACACCACCCAACGACACCAAAAACCCTGTCATGTTTGCCCATTCATTTATCTGATCCTGAAAATAAAAGACACACAAACTTTACTTTATCTCTAATAAGAGTAAACGTAGCAAACACCTCCTCTTGGGCCTTAATTTACCTCCAACTCATGTTCTGAATTCTGATGAGAAGCTCTTCTCTTTCCAACTGAGCGATGGAATGGCTCCATCTGTCCATCTTCAAGTTTTGTTTTTGGATATAATGACAGAGCATTCTTAGATACTTCCCAATTACGAAAAGTTTCTTCCCAGGCCTACAAAGATAAAACATATGCAGAGAAATGAAAATAGATACCCAGGGCGATGCTACTTCTTTTCAGTTTGTATCAAAGTATGAAACTAAAGAAGTAATGCAAGAATTATGCAACTACTAGTTAGTGAAATTACCGGCTGTACTCCATTGATACAGTGATCTATCTTCCGCAAGAGGGCCATTATGCGTTTTTGGAGAGCAGCTCGACCTGAAAAGATTCATTTGATAATGATTTTGATTTAGCTGAATATGAAAATAGTAAGTTCTACTCACAGATAGATGTATTTGATTACCTAATTTACTATTTAAAAATAAAGAAAAGAAAAAAAAAGATTTGGTTGAACTTTTAAAAAATAATATTGAAATGTACTACACTTTAACAAGACTGAACATGCATACATCTATGTATTTAAAATAATCAATAAATAATAAATAAATAAGAACTACTCTGATCTATAATTACAAAGACTGCAAGACTAATAGAAAGCAAAACATTCTTTTGAAAAATGTATGCAGGGGCATAAATTTCAAACAGAATAATACAGTATACAATGTATTTGAAACTCCTGCAAGAAAATATGTATTCTTTGGTTTTACATTTGCAAAATGTTTCAAAGAAAAGATAGCCTCATGTCAAAGGAGAGTCAGGGTCAAAGGCTACAACTGGCAGAAGTGGATTGGCTTTGTTTGATGATAATAATAGTAATAAATATTAAGCAACATAGTGATGTGCACAGCTAAAAGGTAAGCCTCTTTTAGTACAAAAAGTATCACACACACATACGCACTCACACACTACTATTCTATTCAACATAGGCTTATATAACAAAAGGAGAGTTGCAAATTGTATACAAGGTGAACATCTTACCATGGTGTTGTTCACGAAAATGAATTCTTGAGTCCCCACTGGTAGCTTTGTGTAAAATTTCAAATTTACAATGTAAAGTATTAAGTAAACAGTCCTGTTACCTAATTAATAATTTTATTTTGTGACTTAGTCTTTATTTCCCTCAAAAAAAAAAAAATACTGTACCAATGAAATATCCAATTTTGTCTGGTGCCCCACTTGTGTAAATTTTGAAATTTAAAATATTATATCCTACCCTGATTAGAACATTCTAGTTTTCAGTGAAGTTAAAACAAGAACATACCTGTGGTAAGAACTGTAGAAGCTTGCGCTAGTTCTTGATAGATATGGTAGTTTGGAAGGAGGAATGTCACAGTCACTTCATCTGAACCACATCGAATATCTGCTTCTTCACAGAGCAAACTGAAGCAGGACATAGCCACTAACACTGCTTCCATATCGATGCTCCATAAATACATGAAAAATACAACCTACGTAAATGAAATACGTTTTGAGATTTTTAGATCTTTAATTACCTCCAGAAAATAGATAGATATTCAAACCTTTACCTCTAATTTAATATGCGCTTGTTTGCAAATGGCAATTTGACTTCCAACATTAGCATAATCTTTGTGCCTAGTGAGAAAAGCATTTCGACAAACCAATATTTCTCTTAGCCATTTTAAAATATCAGTATAGTTCATTATCTGATGTTGAATAAGTTTTTGAGATATTGAGAACAAAACTTGAGAACTGTTAAAACATAAAAAATAAAAGGTTTTTTATAAGAAAGGGAGAAAGGGTAGCATGTTGTAAGAATAAAATGCACTTGTATTCACAAACCTAACATCCCAAAACGTATTAATGGGAGCTTCAGGATTCCAAACTTCAATTTTTTCTGGATGGTGAAGCACCAACAACGCCTCCATTGCCTCTTGAGCAACATCTGGCATTGTAGGTTGATGAACTAAACTTACAAGTCCATTAATGAGCTCTAAGGTAGAGCTCTGGATTTCATGTCCAGCTTTGCCTTGATTCTAGATAAAATGAAAATTTGTTTAAATGCATACAAAAATATGTGGAAAAATAAAAGATATTATAGAGGAACCTTACATTTAACATCAGCATTGGGTCAGCATGAATAAGCCTAACCATCCAAAGTAAAAGATTTTTTTGATGATTAAAGTCCTCTCCACGTTCTTTGTATTTTCCTGCAGAATCTTTGCTCTTTAAGGTAAGAGACTGGAACAAAACACAAACAGTAGAATATTTTTATGGTCAAAGTAACCATGTTTCTTTTTACTGTACTACTAACCTGAATCATACGAAGTGGCGTGTGAGCTATATACCCCTGCGTAACTTTGTTCAGTGTATCAGTAAACATTGACCTTAGCTCAGATGATTTGTTGTAAACTAAATCTATTTGTGGCCACCACGGAAGCCTAGGCTGAGTTATAATTCTGACGAGACAATTAAAACACAATCATGATAATAGTTGCTGTTAATAAGGAGAAAATGACAATATCACTTCTGAATGACCGCTTACCTGTAAAGGGAGCTTATTAACACAAAGTGGTAGTTAGGCGAAACATTGGGATTGATGCACACTTTAAGAGCTTCATTATTGTGAGGCTTAATACGGAAACAAGACACAAAGCAGTCTATCATGAGATCGATGTCCTGCACAATATAACTGGCTCCTCTGGTGAAAACTTTGTGTGGATTAAAGAGAAGGTTCTATTTTTTTTTTTTTTTTTTTTGAAGGAAAGAAAGATACATTTTCAATTTTTGATAAGAGGATTAAGACACATTTGTGAAAACATTTATCATGATTGAGACTTCCACTTACTTTTAAGTCATTTATAATACTTTGAACAAGGGTAAACGCCACATTATTTGAGTCAAGTATATTAATGTAAGTAGAGGCTTTGCATAATTTAACACAAGTGACAGCTGCAGCTTCAGTCAGCTGTTTACTATTTCCTTGAGGACCAAGAGCTCGTTTCACATTGTCAATAAATGCCTTTTTCTTTGAGTGTCTCGGTGAACAAGGAGCTCCAGAATCAGCATTGACAATTTCCTCCAAAACTTTCTGGGGGAGGGGGTGGAAGAGAAAGAATGGTTAGGAGACTAATTTAACTTAACCCCAAAACTCATGAAGAGATTGTTCCTATGGTACATACAGGAGACAAGATAAGAAGCAGCATCTGTAGTGGCCACACAGCTGCTCGTCCTTTCTTACTACTATCTGTAGATGTATCTAGTATGTCAAATAAATTGTCACACCCTTTTGAAAGATCATCATTTGGCTTTTTCTGTGAATAAAAATGAAATAAAAATTAGATTAAAGACATGAGTGCTGTCTGACCAAATTAAAGTAAACTTGCCTGGATCTCAGCAAACTCATGAGGATAAGTATCCATCCAGTTCCATATTGCTTTTTCAAGCGAAATCATCAAGACGACTTGAGCAGACTTTTTTAACAATCGAAACTTTTGAATAGTTTCTGACAAAAGATCACAGAAAAAAACATTATATAATTCTTTATCTGTTTAGAGTTTGAGCAAATAAAAGTTGGCAAACTAAGGTTACCTTGCAGCAATTTGGTGAGTTTGAACACATCAACATTTATGTGCTGAATGAGTTCAATATCACTGTAATCAGGATTTTCATCACTGATGACACTTAACTCCTGCAACCTAAGGGAAGAAAGAATAAAATGTGGTAAGTTACAGAAAAAGATAATCTTGTCAACCACACAATAGGAACCAAAACTGATCTTTCAGTGCAAGTAAACAATACCTGGATGATATACGATTAAAAACAGCCTGAAAAAAATTCAGGCTCAATGCAAACAGCACCTTTGAGGCAAGACTTCTGAGTTGCATAACATAGGGACCATCTGATGGATCTGCACAAAGAGAGTACATTTTATTGCACTAATAAGTTAAATTTGAAAACTTTAAAAAAATATCAGTTATGTTTTTTCCCCTCCCAAATATCACCAATTGTGTATAGATTGATAGTAAGATGTTAATATTTTCACAGTAAGATATTTCAATTTTTAAAATATCTTACCCATCACTGAAAAAGAGCACAAAAAGAAATGATTAGCCATATGTTTTGAACTTCAGGAAAAAGTTTGTAAAACAATAAAAGCACAACTTACCAATAAACTGACATATCTCTCGGAGCAATAGTTTGACATTCATGTTATCATCAAAGCGAGTGTTGTCTTTGATGTCTTTGGGTTGATTACTAAGACACCTCTCCAATGTATCCAAAACAATCAGCAAACTTTCATAACAGTTACGCTCAATATCAGGGCCATGAGGCCTTGTTGCTTGTGTTACATTTTGACACTGAAATATAAAAATATCATCAGACATCTTATCGTAAGACAAGCAAACAGATTTATCCCATCACTTACCATTTCATTAACTCTTTGAAGACATTTTGTCAGACCTGATATAACAAGGAAAAATCTATGCCTACTTATTTCGATCAAGGACTTTTTATTTTGTTCTTCATTTATTCTTGAATGAGTGTTTTGGGGCATTGTTCGACATGGTAGCTGAAAATAAAGAATACATGACAGACCTTAACCTTTGATATGGCACCTCTGTCACTAGTATATGATAGTGAGAAGATTGTCAAGCATAAAATATGATTGAAGGATTCATTTTTATTAATATAGTTATCTTAAAAACAGTGTAAGAGAGGCACACGTTTCAGATCTTCAAAAAGACTGGGGGATACAAGAGTAGATGCATTTAAAAAAAAAAAGTAGTTATGTGAATCTACCCTTTGTGCCAACATTTGCCTATGATCCATCAAGTGGAAACCTTTAATTTAACCAAGTTGTCATTCATCACTAAGCATGAATGGGCACAACCTTGGGGGGAATTTTACGTCCGGTTGGCCCAGCCCATTTCTTGAATGAAATGTTATTGATTTTCATGACAGGTCCCCCCTACAATCGACGAGTTTATTTGCGACAGAAACAACTACAGTGATGGTTGAAACCTCACCTGCTCTTCAAACCGAATAAGTAGGGAAGAAACCCATTCTTGAGGTTTTTGTGTCCCCATTTTAACATTTATTTACTCGAAATTCACAGTTAAGATTTACATTTTCATAAAATCTGAAGCGCCATGTTGAAAACCATCTCTTCCTCTCTCTCTTGCCCGCTCTTGGGCCTTCTCTCTCGTACACTCACAAGCTGAGCAAACAATGAGGTATGAAAAATTAAGCCATTTAAAGAAAAACTAACATTGTTTTGAACAGTTTTGAAAAAAACAAACAGCATAAGCTTCCAGTTTCACCTGGAGGAGCCAGGAGTGTTTATTTAAAAAAAAAATCACGCAATGGGGAGGCTGTTGGTTTTTTGGGGCAAAGTGTTAAACTTTGCCCTTTGCGTTTTGATAAATTTTTCGGTTTGTGCGATGTAAACGGCGCGAGGCTACGCAAGATTTAAAAAATGACAGAATTACAGCAAATAAGCAAACACATCACAAAATAATGGGCTTTCGCTGGAAGGTAGGTGGGGGTAGATCTACAGCATTGATTGGAACTGGGAAATGGAGAACTATGAGGTCAATTCCTGGCTATAAGACAGTTTTTTTTTTTTTTTTTTTTTTTTTAATTTTTTTTTGTTTGAAAAAACGAAGAAACAAACAACAAAGACAAACAAAAAAAAAGAAAGAATTTTTGTTTTTCTTACAGACTTCAATTTCTGCCTGGAATGCTGAACATACAGGTAACAGTGCTCATATCAAGGCATAATTTCATTTTCTCATTTTAAAGCTAGCATTCCTGAGCAAATACAAATTTCGTAAGAAAACTGAGACAAATATCTCATTGGATTAGTTTTATGACAAAAATCAACAACATGCAGAACATACCAAAAACTACTGACACTAAGTTACAATCTTTTAGAACCAAATGTAAAATCTTGACATTCATGGTGAAATCTATTCAATTCGAGCTTTCTTTTCAGGAACTTCATAAGAATTATCTATCTCACTTAAATCTATTCCTGCCAATACCATATCATTGTCTTGAGAAAAATAGTCTGTAATTGACTTATCATCTTGAGAAAAATAGTCTGTAATTGACTTATTTTCTGCCTGTAATGCTGAACATACAGGTAACAGTGCTCATATCAAGGCATAATTTCATTTTCTCATTTTAAAGCTAGCATTCCTGAGCAAATACAAATTTCGTAAGAAAACTGAGACAAATATCTCATTGGATTAGTTTTATGACAAAAATCAACAACATGCAGAACATACCAAAAACTACTGACACTAAGTTACAATCTTTTAGAACCAAATGTAAAATCTTGACATTCATGGTGAAATCTATTCAATTCGAGCTTTCTTTTCAGGAACTTCATAAGAATTATCTATCTCACTTAAATCTATTCCTGCCAATACCATATCATCATCTTGAGAAAAATAGTCTGTAATTGACTTATCATCTTGAGAAAAATAGTCTGTAATTGACTTATTTTCAGTTTGGCTCTAGAGAAAAAAAAAGAAACAATTAAATTATGACTTGTTCCCAATAATTACGATATTTCAAACATTTACGTACCATGGCATGAACAACTGGTTCTACATCAAATTCATCTTGGCTTAGACCTGCTTTACTAATAATATCAATTTTTTTTTGAATGAGTGGCCAAATTTCATCATCTGCTGTGCCACGTTGAATAAGGTACCGTACTATGACACAATCTGCTTGTCCAATCCGATGGGCCCGGTCCTCAGCTTGGATTAAGTCCTTTAAGGTTTAAACAATTTAAAGAAAATTACTAATCAATATCTTCACAGTGTTATAATCAACACCCTATTCCATCTCTTGAGAGAAAAATTAGGTTTACTTACACCTGGGTTCCACCACAGTTCTGCAAATATTACCAAACGGGCAGCTGTTAATGTCAGACCAGTATTCGCAGCTTTAATTGAAAGGACAGCCACTAAACAGTTTTCCTGTTCTTGAAAATGATTGCACAGATCCTTCCGGACGTCTGACTGAACAGAACCATCTATCCGTATGTAGCTAGAAAAAAGTTACTTTTAAAAAATAAAAAATTGACATATTTTTTCTTGATGCATGATATGACAGATACTTAATGTAACATAAATATAAAGCTACTAACAGCATATTACATAAAGAAAAATCACAACTTACTCGGTTTTCTTAGTTTCAACAGCAGTACAAATCGCATCCATCATTGTCGTATGATGAGCAAATACAAGAAATTTCTCTCCATTTTCAATCATATCTTGGACATATTGTCTGCATAAAAATCAGAAAACAAATATGGCAATTTTACATTTAAGTAATAAAACATTTAAGAGAAAAAAGGAAAAAACAGGGACAAAGTCTTACTTACGTTACGCCCTTTATTTTCACAACAGAAGTCTCTCGGAAATAAGACATTAGTGTGCTCTGCTTTGTCAACCCTTTGAGACCTTCTGTGTCAAGAAGTTTTGCATATTCAGAAGTTTCACTCAGCTTTGGGCCAGTTGAGCCCAACATGACCACTTCCCTAAGTACAATTTACACAAAGTTTATGTTCAAATAATGAAACGGATCTGCTATCCCAAAAGGGTAATGTATAATGCCAGTCACTGATACTGAAATGTAAATGTGACAAAATTGTACCTTGATTTAGGGGGTAGCTGAGATAAGACATCTGACTTAAGGCGTCGTATCATTAGCAATTCCTTCAACACTATATTCAATTCATTCATGTTAGCTGAGCCAGAAAAGTCCCAACCCCATTTGTTTTGCCTAGCATTACAGTACCTCATAGCAAAATCCATGAATCTAAAATATACAAACACAAAAAATAAAAATAAAGCACAAGTTGGGAGTTAATGAGGTGCTTTCAGTAAGAGTCATTTTAGATTTTAAAAAGTCCTTACTTATTGAAAATTTGAGGCTTTATGCATTTCAGTTGGCAGTGTAACTCAACAGGACGACTAAGGACAGGGGTACCGCTCAGAAGAACGCATCGTTTGCAGATTGTCAGAATTTCTGTTGCTGCCTTGGTACGAATTGCCTTAGGATTCTTCAAATGATGACTTTCATCCTGTGCACAAATTTATGAACAAAATGATGATCCAATTGTATGTAAAATATGGGTATGTAACTTACCATAATCACAACACCAAATTTCTTAGATACAAGTTGTTTTTTAAAAGTTGACATGAGATCATAGGACGTAATAATAATATCATAATAGCTGTCTATGATATCTTTTCCATTAGTTATAACAAAAATAGAGTCCGAATCCACATTTTTAAGGTGTTTGCAAATCTCTGCAACCCACTGAAATCTGTAAAAACAAAATAGGATGGATTCCAATTTTGACAATTTCAGACACAAGCTAAGACGGCAGTTTATAGCAAAAATAGTAAGCACAAAGGATTACCGCATTGATGACGGACAAACAATTAATAATGGCCACTCAACATGGTAGTAGTCAGCTATTGCCAGAGCTTGAATGGTTTTTCCTAAGCCCATGTCATCTGCAATTAACACACGGCCACCTCTTGACACAGCATATCTGCCACAAAAAAAAAAAAAAAAAAAAAAAAAAAGGAAAAGATTAAAACAGTCTATTACAGGAAAAATATTTGATAAATATGTGTACAAAGATAAGCAATAATGAACATACTTAACACTTTCCACTTGAAAGTCCATAAGTGTGGACCGCATGGAAGATTGAATGCGAGACAGATCAATGTCTGTACTATAGGTGTGCCTGCGTTTTACAAATGTCTGTTCACACAATAAAGTATTGACATTAATATGGTAAAGAGAGCAATAAATAAAATAAAATTTGATTACAAGTACTCCATATAACATTTTGAAACTGGGAAAGAGACATACTTCAATGACCAATGAAGGCAATTCGCCCACAACTACATTTGGATGAAGGCTCTTTAGAACACTTTGAAATTTTTCATACTGTGATAAAGGGAAATTCCAGTTCTTTTTTGTCACGTCTGTGGAGAAATAAGATGATTACTGTGCTATTGAGACGGATAATTGGAAATGAAGGAAATTGCCTACCATATTGTCGACCAGGTATTGCTTTGATTGCATCAATTGTAGGTTGATGATATTCCATGACTAATTCAAAACGATCCCTTGATACCAGAGCTAAGGATCCAGTTTTGGTATTTGTAACACTAGGATATTTGCACCCCTCTCTGGAACCTCCAGCTGAAGCCTTAGGGTAGTTGTGTTTAGCTGTAGGACGTGAACTGCCACTACGAGAGAGTTGATGTGGCGACTGTTGAGGATAGAACTGTTTATGACCAACAGTCCCTGCACTAATATTTGGCTTGCTTTGATGCTGTGATGTGGAAGCTGTAGACACTTGTTGACCATGTTGTTGTACTTGTTGTTGCTTCAATTTGGCAGCTCTTAATTCTAGTGCCTTTCTTCTATTCTCCTCCATGCGATTTTTCTGTTCTTGTGACAGAGACATTTTGACACGCTAAAAATCAAGGAGATTTTGTCAGAATTGAGAAAACAATGATTTCATGACAGCTTTATACAAAATTCATTTCGTTATAACCCACACCACATAGAATCGGAACCTGACACTAAACTGCGTGATACGTCAAAACGTCACCGCAACATTCATTCCAATTCAACAATTAACACTTTTTTCGCTGTACAACCCTGAACAGCACACAACGCTTTACATGCTTTAATAGTGTAACCCAGTGCAGCCGCCACAACAATGTACACCGCTGCCAACAACACCCAAAACTTTAGCATATTAAGTACTACCAAAACTAATGATGAGTGTTTAGAAACAGATAAAGCACACAACAACTTTGATTTCCTGATCGCTGTCAGTGTTCTTATTATTGTCTGCACTAGTTACTGAATTAACTTTCCATGCATAAATTTTCCCAAGTTCGTGATTCCTTACCCCTTTCCCCCTTCTTCGGCTTTTGAGAAAGGGAAGGGACAACCCATACAAGGCGCTTTGTTGTCCTCTGACCGAAAGAAAAACTGTCTGCTAGTCGGGTGCTTGTCGATTTTCTGTTTGTTATGTTTGGCGCTAAATAAATAGCTAGAAAGTAAAATGGACAAATTATTACGATCGTTAGGAAAGTATATTTCAGGCAAAGGTTATATGTTATCAAATCATTTGTCTGTGAAATCTTTCCAATATCCCAAATTGCTTGAGGTTAGGTTAAGATTGCATCAGAAGTATCCACTTTTAATAAATAACCCTCTATTGAGGCCTATAACTCAACGACATAGACCTTTAACTATTCAGTTTCAATCGAATTATAATGAACATGGAAATCAATCAGATGACCTTCCTCCAAAATTTTCTAGATCACCACTTACTGTTCTTAGTTTAGGAATCATTACAGCATGTTGCACTTCATATGACTCAGGTATTGTTATAATTTGATATTTTTAGAATCTTTCAAGTTATATGTGATTCTCCTATCTTCATTATTTTTATTTCAGATAAACGTCTCGTGACAGCAGCTAAAAATGGAAATGATGCTGAAGTAAAAAAGTTAGTAAGGTGTTTTTAATCTCTGTAATGGTCAAGTATATTGAAACTTTTAGATAATTGCATAAAATAATATAGCTCAAAAATAAATATGCTAATTCATTTTTTACTAGTTAACTTTTAACTGTTTTACGTTTAAATAAATCAACCCTTTTTTCTTGTTTGTTTCTGAAAGGCTCATTCGAGAAGGTCATGACGTCAATAAACGACACCCATTGGGTTGGACAGCTCTTCAGGCAGCTGCAATTAATGGCAAAGCTGGAACCGTTAAAGTTCTTTTAGATGCAGGAGCGGATCCTAATGTGGGAGATGAATTTTCCAATGTGTACCGAACAGCAATGGAACGTGGAATGAGAGCCGCAGAGGTTGTTACAGTTCGTGAGGAAGAATTTTGTGATCGGTTAGATTACATGGCAACATTCCGCAATTTTACTGCTTTACACTATGCGGTGCTTGCTGATGATGTGGACACTGTAGCTGTTTTGCTACAAGGAGGGGCTAACCCTCTTCTTCAAAATGATCATGCAAAGCAACCTTTAAGTTACTCAAACCGTGAAAACAGAAGACTAGTCAATCTTTTAGAGTCTCATATGAAAACTGTAAGTATTTTGCACAAAATTGTTTGTTTGGAATTACAAAGTTTTAATTTTTAAATCTGTTTCTTGTTATTAGTATGAAAAAAAACAGAAGGAGCTAGAAGCTCTTGAGAGGCGAAAATTCCCTTTAGAACAGCGACTGAGACAGCATATAGTTGGTCAGGAGAATGCTATTGTCACTGTAGCTGCAGGTAGGTTTTTATATTGTTATGAACTTTACTGATTTGTTTAACGGCAGTAATTTTATTAATTTACCCGTATACCTGGTAAATTGGTGTCAGCTATAAGACGCAAAGAAAATGGCTGGGCTGATGAAGACCATCCGCTTGTGTTCCTTTTCCTTGGATCATCAGGTATTGGAAAAACAGAACTAGGCAAACAGCTAGCGTCTTATATCCACAAATCCAAGACAGAATCTTTCATCCGCCTTGACATGTCAGAATATCAAGAAAAACATGAAGTAAGGAAATTGATAAAATCTATCTTTTTTAAAACTCTTACTTGAGATTACTTTCTTTAAATGTATATTGTTTCAGGTATCAAAGCTTATTGGGTCCCCACCGGGTTATGTAGGACACGATGAGGGTGGTCAGCTCACCAAACGTTTACGAAAGTGCCCCTCTGCAGTGGTTCTGTTTGATGAAGTAGATAAGGCCCACCCTGATGTGCTAACTGTTCTTCTTCAACTGTTTGATGAGGTTTGTTGCTCTTATTTCATTCCTAAATTTATTTTATCTTCTTGATTTTTATACTATTTTTTCTCTTGAATAACAATCAGGGACGTCTAACAGATGGCAAAGGGAAAACTATTGAATGCAAGGATGCCATCTTTGTTATGACTTCCAACCTTGGCAGTGATGAAATTGCTAATCATGCTCTACACTTACGTGAGGAAGCCAAAATGCGGGCTAAGCAATTAAAAGAGGAAAGCAAGCGTAAGTCAAAACAAATTCCCACGTCATTTACATATTGTTACTTCAAGAAACATATGCTCGGTTTCTTTATCTTTACTCTTTTCCAATATTCTAGAAAATGAGATGACAGAGACTGTTACAATTTCGCGCCAATTCAAAGAGAGAGTTGTGCAACCAATCCTCAAAAGACATTTTCGAAGAGATGAATTTTTGGGACGAATCAATGAAATTGTGTATTTCTTGCCATTCTCCGAATCAGAGTTGTCTGAGCTTGTTCAGAAAGAACTTCAGAGGTGGTCTAAAAGGGTAAGTCATTCATATTTTAATCTAAACTCTTAATTCAATGAATTCTCATCCTCCGGGATCTGATGTTGTGTTATCTGCCACAACTCTCTTTCCTAGGCAAAAGAAAAACACAATATAGAACTGGAATGGGATCATAGTGTTGAGGCAATTCTGACAGATGGTTATGAAGTTAACTATGGGGCAAGGTCCATTAAGTATGAAGTAGAGAGGCGTGTTATTAGTCAATTAGCCCTTGCTCATGAACGTGGTAGCATATCACCTGGTAGCACTGTACAAATTCTTGTAGTTTGGCCAAAAAGTGAGACTGAAAGACCAGTCATCAGACTGAGGGTTAAAGCTAAAGGTCGTAAAGAGTTTGTAGATATTGATGAAAAGGAATTATCTGTTGCCAAAGTTGATGATGATGCAGGAAATGGATTTGTTTTTTAATGGAAGATTGTACCAAGAACTATGAGCAAGCAAGCAATATTTTTATACTTCCTACCTTGCTGTTAAAATGCTGTGATTATTATGTTGATCTACTGTTACAAGAGACCTCAAAAAATTGTGTAAATATGTAATTTGACCATCTCTAATGAGGACCATATTTATAACAAACTTTACAAGACATAAAACAGACCTTTCCATGTCCTTGCTAAATGTGTTTGTGTTATTAAATACATGTTTCATTTATATGAATTCCCCAATTTTACTGAAAAATCTGATCTTGACAGTATCTGTTAGTTTATTCACTGTATAGTGTAATTGAGTCCAGAAGGTAATTTCACCACAGGTTGTGTTTCCTAAGAAGAGATATTGAAAATGAAAGGAAAGCTTTATTTTCAAATGTTCACAAACACTTGGTGGGACATAAATCCCAATTCACTGTTTGAGAGTAAATAAGTTGGTACAAACCGTACATACCTTAAAATGACTAGAGAAGATTTGAAAAGGTACATGTTTTTCTCCTTACATAGATCTTACAAAGTACATACTGAGTGAACTTCATTTTTGAAACCTTTTAATATTCCGTAGATCACGACCACTATGCTGTTGAGCATGAGTGGCTTGGACTAGCCTCTGACATTTCCCCCCCAATATTTTCAAATCACTTGTCTGAGAGGGAACAAGTATAGTTTACCTTTCCCGTCTTTGGCAATCTGGTAGACTTCCAAACGTTTCTGTTGACAGGAATCTTAAGTAGTATAGTTCAAGGTCAATCAACAATAAAATTTCCCTTTTCCCTTATTTAATGAGGAAGATGTGTGAATGTTTTATACTGAGGACTTGAAGTTACTTCCCTTAGAATTTTCTGAGCTAGGTCTGCTATTCCATCTTAAAATAAAATTAGAGGCATGGTAAATACCAGATACAGATATGTATTGAAAGTACATTGAACATTATATTATAACAAAGTACGGAAAATGCTGATGACTTCATTAAAATAAATCCAAAATGCGACCTATGACTTTTTCTTAGCTCATTACTGTCTGGACAAATAAAAAAAACAGTATCAAAAATACCTTTGTGGGCAAACAATACAAGGGAGTAAATCACATACTGTATGTTGGCGTTCACAAATACCAAAGTTCTAGAATTTCTTTGAGTGTCCAAGCTTATCTCCCACATGTAATACTGTAAATGCAGCAAAGCTGCTTGTTCAAAATATCATACTAATGTATACTCATCAAGAGCTTTTTTTAATTTTATAAAATCTACATTTTGACAGAAACAGGCATATTGCATGCCATTGTTATTTTTGTATTACCTGATACTTTCTAAGGTTTTGATATCCTTAAATACAAGTACGTACTCATGTTTTTATATGCTCTGGTCAAGTATGAGTATTTGACGCAATCTTATATATTGACCCCATAGTTAAACAATTGGATGAGAATTTGTTCAGTGCCTGTTCATATTCCATTTTGTAAAATAACTACAAATTACTATATACACAATGTACTCAACACATTCAGTCATTTGGTGTACATCAAACTATAGTATCTCATTTAGAAAAACACACAGAAACACGCAGTCTTACTAGAAACCAGTAGGAGCTCGATATAGCGTTATTGGCCGATGCACGAAAAATCCGACGCTAAATGCGGGATGACGCGAAATGATTTACACAGCGTCCTTTGCATGACTTAGCCCATTTTATGATGCTATAAGCGGCTGACGCTATATCAAGCATTTACTGTAATTAAGTTCTTATTTATAAAATGCAGAATAATCTTCCACATAATCTGTACCTCATATTATTTACATACATTTACATATGACTTAAAACAAAGGGGACTTATACAGCTACTGTATAAAATATTGTCCTTGCTAACAAATAGGTCTTTTAGAATCACCAGTTTATTGTGAAGAGCATATCATTTGTCCCCATTCTTACAATATAGGTTTCACAGCCAGATTTGCATACAAAGCTTGATATCACTCTACATATATTGGCACTGAAGGAAAATAAAGCTTATATATAATGTAGCTCAGAAATATAATCTTGCAAGAGGGCAAAACTATTCAAATATTTTGTAATTGAAAGTTTCTTTAAATATTTAAACTTTTCTCCATTAGGCAGCAGGAGTAGATTTTACAAATATACCTAGTAATTTGTGATGCAGAAGGGTAGCTAATGATGAATAATAAATAATACCATAACAAGTATTTGCATAAAATCACATCAACTTGATTGGTACTTGAGATGTCACATTTCCTAAATTTCCTGGATGGTGTAGGACCAGCGTTATCAGTTCATCCATTACACCAGGTTTACGAAACCTAATCTATGTTAATGTGCCCCCTGTACGCTGTCGGTCGACGGAATTTCAACCATTGGCTAGAGTGTGAGCCCATGAATAATATTCTTAGATCGGCAGTCTCCTTCACTGCAAATTACAGATACGCCGCAAAGTCCCGCAATTGGTAAATAGCGGGGAATCGCTGGTGGGGGGACGCCCAGCCAGCCACAGACACAGCGTGGCGTGGCGTGGCGTGGCCTGTGCCTGTGCCTCTGGATAGATCTCAGCAGATGCCGTGCAGTGCCCCGCCCCGCCCCATCACTGCGCCGCCGTGTGGTCCGAGAACGTGCTGACCACGATGTGCGACCGCTTGCCCTGCGGCAGGATGGAGTCCGTGACACTGCTGGCGCTGGCGCTGCTGTCGCTGCTGCCGCTGCTGCAGCAGCTGGTGCCGCTCGCGGTGCTGAGCGCGCCGGGAGAGGCGGGCCGGGCAGGCCTGGCCGCCGGCTCGCCTCGGTCGGGGTCGCGACCCTGCCCCTGACCCTGACCCTCGTCCTTCCCTCTGCCCTTGCCCCTCACCTCGTCCTCCTGGAGGCCCTGCTCCTGCTCGGCCTGCTGGTCGGGAGGACCCGCGCCCGCGCTGCCGCCGTCGCCCGCTGCCTGCGACTGCTGCTGCCCCTGAGGCCGGACAAAAACGTACGTCTCATTTGAGAACGGGGTCCGCGTGCCTTATCTTTTGGTGTCAGTCGAGACGGAAGTAAGAAGTCGCGAAAGGAAAAGGTCTGCCAGGGAAGCCGGGCCGGGCCCACTGATGCTGGCCTGGCCTGGCCTGGCAGCGGCTCTATTCCTCCCGGGATCACGCAGTCCGCGGATAGGGTGGGCCATCACTGAACTTTGGTCACGTTGCGCGGTGGGTTGCTCACATTGCCCATCTTGGATTTAGGCCGCCGGTGGTTTCTTTGAAAGGAAATTTGATGAACTTGCAAATGAGCCACCGTTGGTTCAAATCCGGGATACGCAATCCTTCCCGCCACCACGTGACCAAAGCTCAGTGGTGGCCTACCTCATCAGCGGTGCGGCTCGGTCGTGGCCCCGCCTAGTACTGAACAATCTGAGAACGTTTCAAGAACGTTCTAGGATCTAAGAACGATACGAGGGGAGGGGGGGGGGGGCTATAGGCACTTACGCATGCCGGCTGGTCCTCGTCCCCCTGGGCCGCCGGGGGATGCGGCTGCGGCTGCGCCTGCGCCTGCGGGTGGTGCAGTGACGGCGAGGGCGCCGCCGAGGCCTGGTGCTGCTGGTCCCTCAGGTGCTGCACGCGCCCGCGCGGCGGGTGGGGAGAGTCCACGAGCCCGAAGGCGGCCACCTCCTCGATGTCCAGGTGGAGGATGCTCTCCTGGCTGCCGGTGAACTGCAAGCGGGAGTTGGCGAGCGTGAAGGCGAGCGTGAAGGCTTAGAAATGCGCAAATAAAAGGCCTTACCGACCTCAATCGCCCGCAAAAATTGAGATTACTTACCACGAAACCGTAATGCTTCAGGATATCCATTTTGCACATGGGGCAGGTCCGGTGGTCCAGAAGCCACGGGTCGATGCACGACTTGTGAAACTCGTGCCTGGACGCGGGACAGATAAGGTGCCGAACTCGATGAGCTTCTCAAAATAAGCCACCCGGCCGAAGGAGGGCAGGGCGCGGCTTGGCGCCGAACCTACCTGCAGGGCAGCGCTCTGACGACGTCGGCCACACGATAACGCTCGATGCAGATGGCACAGCAGTCTCCGTCCCCCACCAGCTCCTACGAGGACACACCAAAACAAACAGCGTAAAGGTCAGCCCAGGGCGTTCGTCGAACCGCGGTACACTGCGCTCGGCTCTGCCCGCCGCCCCGCCGCGCCGCGCCCGCGCCCCGCGCCCGGCGGGCCGCGTCATGTGAAGGCTCGTCTACATGGAGGTCGCGGTCGTTGGAGAACTCTTTCCGGTCGTATCTGTGGCTGTGTCCGAATTCTATGTCGGTATGGTGGGAACTGTCGGTTCGGCTGATGCGAGAGAGGCAGGGGCCACGACCTCTACCTCTACAGTAGACGAGCCTCTAAGCGTGGAGGATAAGCTATCCGCGATCCCGATACGACCCCTGTAGAGAAGGAGTCGGTGCCCTGTGGGTTGCCTACACGAAAGGGTTTTCAAGCTCAAGTTGCCTTACTTCCAGCAAGCGCGGTTTTATGAGGGGATGGGGGGGGGGGGAGGCGATGGGGCGGTCCCCCCGGGGTCAGGTCTGAAAACCGCCTGAAAGGTAGGCAAAATGAATTGAAAAACCCCTATATGTAGGCAACCCACAGCACATCGCCCCTCCCGTCAGTCGGACTTAAAACCAACCACACCTGACTTCCACGCGGATCACTAGAGCCCGACAGAGAAAGGCGCCAATCGCCCCTCGATACGCGCCTGCCCCCGCCGACACTCTTCGCCAGGACGGGCTGCGACACGGGAAGCTGGTCGTGTTCTGACCGTCCCCGGGCCTCAGCACTGACCTGCCCCACAGGAGAAGGGAAGGGAATGAGCGTTAGCGTACGCCATGCCCGGGCTAGTGGGCCTCCTGTGAGGCCCACGAGGCCCACCAGCCCGGGCCGCGCCGCGCCGCGCGCCGGCCCGCGGGACCGCTACGGCGGGGCGGGGCGGGGCGAGGCGGGGCGAGGCGGGGCGGGGCGAGGCGAGGCGAGGCGAGGCGAGGCGTGCAGCAGCTGTGCCCGCCTGTACTTCCGTGCGAATACATTTCAACGCGTTGACCGCGTTATGGACGCGCTCGGCTCGGCGCTCGGCCCGAGGTGGAGTGGGGAGGTGAGGTGAGAGGTGAGGTGAGGTGAGGTGAGGTGAGGTGAGGGGAGGGGAGGGGAGGTGAGGTGAGGTGAGGTGAGGTGAGGTGAGGTGAGGTGAGGTGAGGTGAGGTGAGGTGAGGTGAGGGGAGGGGAGGGGACGGGACGGGGGAAAAGTAAAAAACGTTAACGCTAACGCTAACGTGAAAGCAGATGACTTTTACTTTGTACGTTTTGCCTCAAACGTTGAACTTTCTACTTCAAACTCAGAACTTTAACTTTTATTGCTTTTACTGCTTAAAGCTTTTAGTTTTAGCGTCTCAGCTAGAAACGCAAGCAGCTTAACTTTGAGCTGTGTAACTTTTCTCACGAACTATCAGAACTTTTCAACTTTTAACTTTTCAACTTTAAACCTTTCAACTATTACTTTTCAAATTTTAACGTTTTAACTTTTAACGTTTACTGATAAATACTGGGATTCATTACGATATAGCGTAGCGTGGCGCGGCGCGGCGTCGCGGTGTGGCGCGGGAGTCAGCGGACGACTAGTGTTTGGGGTTATGGGTCGTAAAACGGCAATCAATGCATAGGGCTGTGCATAGGGCGGCTGCGGGCGGCAGCTGAGTAGCGTCCATGCTTGAAGCACTATGAGCTGCTGGCAGCCTGAACAGCACTACTGTGGCGAGCGAGCGAGCGAGCGAGCACGCTGAGGCCCACTGTCGCCGCGCTCCTATATATATCTTTAGGCAACTGCTTTTTCAACTTTAACTTTCCTACGCTTAACGCTGGACAACTTTAACTTTGACAACTTTAACTGACGACGTTTCAACTTTAACTTTTAACTTTACTTCAGTACAAGCTGCTGATACTAACGTATCATCTGCTAAAAACGTTAACGCTAACGCTAACGTGAAAGCAGATGACTTTTACTTTGTACGTTTTGCCTCAAACGTTGAACTTCCTACTTCAAACTCTGAACTTTAACCTTTTTCGCGTTAACTTTTATCGCTTTTACTGCCTTAAGCTTTTACTTTTAGCGTTTCAACTAGTAACGCAAGCAGCTTAACTTTGAGCTGTGTAACTTTTCTCACGAACTCAGAACTTTTCAACTTTCAACGTTTCAGCTTTTAACTGTTCAACTTTCAACTTTCAACTTTTTGAACTTTAAACTTTTCAACTTTTAACGTTTTAACTTTTAACGTTTACTGCTTAAATACTGGAATTCATTACGATATAGCGCAGCGTGACGCGGCGCGGCGTCGCGGTGTGGCGCGGGAGAGGGGGGGGGCTACAGCGGACGACTAGTGTTTGGGGTTGTGGGTCGTAAAACGGCAATCAATGCATAGGGCTGTGCATAGGGCGGCTGCGGGCGGCAGCTGAGTAGCGTCCATGCTTGAACTTCTATGAGCTGCTGGCAGCCTGAACAGCACTACTGTGGCGAGCGAGCGAGCGAGCGAGCGAGCAAGCACGCTGAGGCCCACTGTCGCCGCGCTCCTATATATATCTTTAGGCAACTGCTTTTTCAACTTTAACTTTCCTACGCTTAACGCTGGACAACTTTTACTTTGACAACTTTAACTGACGACGTTTCAACTTTAACTTTTAACTTTACTTCAGTACAAGCTGCTGATACTAACGTATCATCTGCTAAAAAGATGAGCGGGGCGGGAACGTGTCTGAGTACTTGACTTGCGCGGCGCAACGTGCGCGACTCAATGCGGCGGGGGGCGGTGCGCGGCGCGCCTGGCCTGGCCGCGTTAACTCGATTTGGAACGGTCTGTATGCGAGGCACCGGCACACATTACCACGCCGCCCTTTACTGCCGCGCCGCTCACTGTGACGGCAGTGTTTCAGAAAATAAAGGAGCAGTCGGCATCTGCGCCTCGCTACCAGGCAACACCTGCTCGCCTGTGCTAAGGAGTTGCCTAGATGGCAGGCGGGAGCGCAGCACGACCCACACACCACCGCTGTGACCAGTGTTGCCATAGATAAGTAGGCAAAAATTCCCACGAATACACCGGTGTGAGGCAGACGGTATCTCCGCCTGCCTACAAGGCAAACTCTCCGCACAGGGGACTCCCTTCACGTTGGCGGAGATACCTGTCTGCCTCACGCAGGGTGTATTCGTGGGAAGTTTAGCCTACTTATCTGGCAACACTGGCTGTGACGCTGCGCTAGAGTTCGCGACCAACGGCGTCGGTGACTAGCATTAGCTTCGTGAAGAGGGAAAGAATGTCAAACAAGTTCTTACCGGGTCGTCAATTTTCAGTCTTCTGGTGGGTATCTTAGACAGCGCCCGTTTGGCCGCGGAACAAAGTCTCCTCTGTAAGAATAACAAGATAAAAACTAGTTAACAACGTAGTCACAGCTAGACGCAAGATTTTTATTTAAAAAAAAAAAATATTTTTTACGATTGCGCCGCCGCTCCGCGGCCGCAGATGCTTTGCTGCTGTAAGATGCCAAAATCAAAGTTCAGCAAGCTTCTGGTTGCAAAAGTTACAAATCCGGTAAAAACTCACCGACAGTCGGTCCTTGGCGTGGATGTACCGGAACCGTTGGACGTAGTAGAAGACCAGCCAGGCCAGCGAGATGATCATGAGCACGATGAAAGACACGGACACGAACAGCACGGAGGTCCTGCAGACAGTTAGGTACTTGTAGTACTGTGACATGAACACGCTCAACACACTCTTGGGCTATGTACTTTTTATAGTACATTGTTGTGTAGGTTCATAAACTTAAAGTTTATAGACGTACACAACAATCTACCAAAAAGTACACAACCCCGGAGTGTACAGATACCAGAGCGAGGATTCTCGCCCTCTAAGGAGCGAAAATTGAGCTGTAAATTTTCTCGCTCTCCTGAGGGCGAGGTTTGGTTTTCTCGCTCGATAAGAGCAATAGTTACAAAAATCTCACTCTATTTGAATGTGATGACTGGGAAACCTCGCCCTTTTTGAGTCAAGAGTTTTCATATCCTTAATCTCAGTTCGAGTGATATTTTTATATTCTTTCTCAATAAGAGCGAGGTTCCTAAATTATCACTTAAAAGGGGCGAGAGAAAAAATCTCGCTCTGAGACATCTGATTGTTGCGTTAGCAGTGCAGCTGTGCGCGCCGCGCTGTGCACCTCTCCCCCCTCCTCCCACACACCCGACCCGATGCCACGCACACAAACACACGCAGCTCAATGATACAGGTCTGACACCGGCGCCTTTGTTCTCTACTCAGTAACCGGCACAGCCTGAAGTGCGTCCCCGCGAGCCGCGATTACGTATGTATTGGGTGAGACGGGTGAGACCCCCCCCCCTCCCGGCCTCACTTCACTCGAACCAGCCGTTCTGCTTATTATTGATATTATCTTGCATGGTATCGAGTTTGAGGCAGCGTTGGAGTAGTCCTGGGCACCGGGCAGGGGCGCCTGCGCCGGCGTATATCGCGTGGAGAGGCGAGAAGTGGCACTTGGCCAGCCCGAGCTGGGCCGGGCCGAGGCGCCGCTGCTAGGGGACCAGGCCGTGTTTGCTCTTGAAGTGGGAGAGGGGTGGCTTTGGTGCGCCAGGGGCGCCGCGGCTGGCCTGGCCCGGGCCCGGGCCGAGCCCCTCGCGGACTTGGCGGGGTCAGGGTGTCAGCCAACGTGTCGGCGGGCCGGGCCGGGCTAGGCACGCTGCCAGCACCCGGGCCGGCGCGGTGCTGAGCGGTGCTGAGCGGTGCTGAGCGGTGCTGAGCGGTGCTGAGCGGTGCTGAGCGGTGCTGAGCGGCAGGGACAGGGTCCACGGTGGAGGCGCTTTTGGCGTGCGGCAGAAATAGCGGCGCGAGCGGCCAGGGGCACGACAACAAATACAGCTCAGCGCTGGCCGCCGCCCGGCCAGGGGAACTCCCTCCGGCGCTCTCTCTCCCTCCCCCCCCCCTCTCTCTCTCTCTCTCTCTCTCTCTCTCTCTCTCTCTCTCTCTCTCTCTCTCACTCACTCACTCACTCACCACTCACTCACTCACTCACTCTCACTCTCTCTCTCTCTCTCTCTCTCTCTCTCTCTCTCTCTCTCTCTCTCTCTCTCTCTCTCTCTCTCCCTCTCTCGCTCTCTCTCTCTCTCGCACTCACAGTGGTGGCTTCTCCTCCTTGCTGACGGTATCCGGACTCTGCGACGAGGGGCCCCCGAGGACCTGGCCCAGAGCGTGGCCGAGTGTATCCATGGCGCCCGGAGGAGACCGGAGGCGCCCGGAGCAGGGTGCCGGAGGGTACGTGCGGGGCGGGCACAGGTGCGGAGACAGCGCGGGACCAGCGGCCACGCGTGCGGCCCCGGGCGTACTGAGGGCCGCGGCCTGAGCGCACCGCCCCGCCGCGCCGGCTCCGCGCGCGCCCCGCCCCGCCCCGCCCCGCCCTCCTGTTATCGTCCACCGTCCCTGATCCTGACTACTTGAGGACGTCCCGTCGCGGCCAGGCTGTGGCCGGCCCCTGCCCCCTCCCCTCCCGCCCCCTCCCGCGGCATGCAAGGCCTGAGTGCACCTCACGGTGCACCCGCCCCGCCCCGCCCCGCCCCGCCCCGCCCCGGGCTTACCTGTTGATGGAGTTGAGCGAGCGCGTGCAGCGGTTCGCCACCGTGATCTCCACGTACACCTTGGACGGCCCGTCCGCCAGCTTGGCCAGCATCACGCCCTTCCAGTGGTAGGTGAGCACGGCCGTGATGTTATCTGCGGGCACAAGGGTGAGGCGCACAGGGGCGGTCAGCGTCAGCGGTAGGACAGTCACACGGCGGGGCCGGGCGGGCCGGGCCGGGCCGGGCCGGGCGTACAGTGCGGGCGCGGGGCGCAACGCGGCGGGGTCAGGCCGAGGGGTCCTTCACTTCGATTTTTCGTGTACATGACTAAAGATTAAAAATAAGTCAATGACTAAAAAATGACTTAAATTGACTGAAAAGGACAAAAACAACTTAAAATAAAATTACTAAAATTGACAAAAAATGACGAAAAGTGACTTACAATGACGAAAAGTGACAAAAAGTGACGAAAAGTGACTAAAAATGATTAAAATTGACTGAAACTGACTAAAATTGACTTAAGAATGACTAAAACTGAAGAAAGGTTGGGTGACAAAAAGTGACTGAAAATGACTAAAAATGACTGAAAGTGACGAAAAAAGTGATGAAATTTCCGTTTGTACATGACTAAACGGAGTGAAGGACCCCTCGGGTCAGGCACCAGGTAGAGCCGCGCCGCGCCGCGCTGCTCTCAGAGGATCGTTATTTCTTTGAAACAACACAGGCTGTTTTGATTCAAAGCAATAATTTCATCATATAGGTACAAAGAAAGTTTTGTTTCGATTCAAACATCTTTCTTTCACGTCAAATACGTGGTTTTATTCACTGGTAAAACTAAGGCGTAGTTGTACGCCTTTTTCAAGCGTACAACTACGCTTGAAGACCTTACGCCCTTCTTGAAGCATACAACTACGCTTCAAGAAAATTCCCCCATGCATTTAGATAGGAGGAAAAGAGCGCGTGAGCTCTTGTACGCTTCAAGAAGGGCGTACGGACGGTACGCTTCATAAAAGGGGTACAACTACGCCTTAGTTTTACCAGTGTTAAGTCCAAAGAAGTATGTTTTGAATTAAAATAAAAATTTCGAAAGTAACATTTTAAAGAAACGATTTTCTGGGTGTGCGCAGTAGTAGTGAGTGAGTGAGTGAGTGAGTGAGTGAGTGAGTGAGTGAGTGAGTACCCGAGGCAGGTGGGCCCGGGCCCGGGCCTCTAAGGCAAGGGCCCAGGTCCTGGTCTGCGCACCTCGCCTATAAACCTCATTCGCTCCGTGTTTCGATCCGGGGTCGGGGCCGGGGCCGGGGTCGGGACAGGCGTAACCGTCAGTAACAGCCCGTGGAACCAATCCTACGTGCGACTGTAGGAGCTACCCTACCCTGCCGGGGCGGGGCCGGTGAGCGGTGATAACTCTACCCCCTCGACAGATATGCCGGGGGGAATAAACATGCCCCCTTAGCCACGGACAGACCTGCACGGTGAACAAAAAGTTTCTTGAATTTCAAGATCCGGTCGCCAGTGCCGTTCTCCGTAAAATCCAAGACCGGGTCTTGAATTTCAAGAAACTTATTTCACCGTGTGGGGGGCATAACCATCTCCGGATAACTATGCCCCCAATACCCCCGGTATATCTGGCATGGGGTAGTTTTTCACCTGACACCGGGCCGAGGACTAACCGGCGCGGCGCGGCGGTGGGGCTGTGAGCTGAGCTGAGGGCAGCTGCCCGCGGCCTGCCTGCCTGCCTGCCCGGCCTACGGTCAACGACCTTGTATTGGTCCGGTCCGCTCTGTGGGTCGGGTCGGACCGGGGCAGGCCGGGCGGGGCCCACGATGCTGCGGCCCGGCCACGGGAAATAGGGCTGACGTCGGAGCGAGGCGAGGCGAGGCGAGCCTGCGGCCTAAATCCCAAATCCCGACCTCAAAACCGCGCGCTCCGCCCTGCTCCGCCCTGGTCCTGGTAGCCGTGCGGCGCGGCCGCGGCCAACCCCCTCACCCTCGTGCACTGTGCGTGCACGGCGGCCGAGCGGGCAACCACTTGAGAAATCCTGTGTCCCCTTTCACTCCCGAAATTTCATGAAATCCGAAATCATTCGCCAAAAAGCGAGGAGGCAACCACTCCCCATCCTAGTGTACACGGGATTTCTACTGATTCCACAAGATTTCTCTCAGATTTTGAGAGATTTCCCTGAGATTTCATGAGATTTCACAAGATTTCTCTGAGATTTCATGAGATTTCACAGGATTTATCTCAGATTTCATGAGATTTCACAAGATTTCAATGAGATTTCATGAGATTTCTCAGTTAGATTTCCAAGGATTTCATCGAGATTTCCGCAGGTTTGTACACAGGATTTCACGAGTGGTTGCCCCCTCGCCAAAAAGGCAAAAAACAAGCAAAATTAGGGCGTAAAATCCGTTGGAATCTTACGAAATCCGCCGAAATCTCCTCCATGAAGAAACCTCGTGTACCCTAACATCGAAAGTGGTTGCCCACTCGACGGCGGCACAGCACAGCCGCTCCTAACTGTGCATGCGCCCCGGAAAAGCGTACACCGGAAAAACAAAGGTGCTAAGTAACACCTTTCCTGGGGCGCTAAATTCAAGTGCTAAGTTTAGTGCCTTTCCTGGGGCACTAAATCTTAGTGCCTTTGGCAAGGCACTAAATTTGTATGGAGTATAAGCAGCTGGTCAGCTAAAGGTGCTAAGTCCTACCTTTAAAACAAAATTTTGTGCCTTTCCTGGGGCACTAAATCTTAGTGCCTTCGGAAAGGCACTAAATTTTCTTAGTGCCTTTTAAAGGTAGGACTTAGCACCTTTGTTTTTCCAGTGTAAGTATATGACACGCCCATCCCGCAAACGCAGACATGCAGAAGTAATCGGCGCTCTGGGCTGGAGGCAGCCACACCGCTGGGGCGCGTTACACTTAGGGGTCTGCGCTGCGCGACGGTCGGGGTCGGCCGGACCGGGGTCTGCGGTAACCATACAGGCATTTACTAGTCGGAGAGTAAAGTTCCGCGCACTTTCATTCCTCTTTCCAAAAATATCCGGCTTGATCCACTTTGCTATCGAGACACGGCAGCCCGGCCGGGCCACCCTGCAGCAGACCCTTAACTTTATTTACACCTGTCTAAAGTCCTGGACTCTACACCTGTCCCTCTGCGGACAGGACAGGTGAGGCCCAGGAGGACAGTGTGCCCTGCCCTGCCCTGCCCTGCCCTGCCCTGCCCTGCCCTGCCCTGCCCTGCCCACGGCCGCGTAGGGGCCGCGCCGGGCCGGGCCGGCCGCTGCTGCTGAAGGATTGGCTGACGTCATAGACTAGACCACACCGCGCCGTGCCGCCGGGCCGCGGGCGGGGGAGGGGAGGGGAGCGCGGCGGGCGCGACACCCGTGACATTCTCTCCGTGATCGACCGGACCGGCGCGGCCAGCGGCCAGGCGCGGCGCGGCGTGGACGTCCAGCCTTGCGTCCATCTAGCACGGCGGCAGGCAGGCGGCAGGTCCCGGCCCAGCCCAGGTCCCGCCCCGCGCAATAAGTGACTCGACTCCCGGCCGGCCCGGCCCGGCAGATGCCTTCCTCAGTGTGACCCACCGATCACCGATGCGAGTGGTACCAACTCAGGAACTTTTACTTTTACTCAGAGCGGGAACTTTAACCGACATTCAAAAGATGCTGGCCGCACCCACCCAGACTCGCTGTCGCTCTGCTCGCTAGCCACGCCCGGCGCCACTGCCGAGCCGAGCCGTCCAGTGAGGGGACAGCCAGCATCAGGTCACTGGTAAAAACTAACGTGACGTGCGTCACGTTAGTTGGTGTGACCAGCGGTCACACCACGTACTGCAACCTCAATTTGCGTCACACCATGTGATGCGACGCCACGGCATTACACATGGGAGGTCGCGTCACAAACGTGACCGAATAACGACGGTCGCACCATCCATGCGACAGCCCCCCAGGACGTCACACTTGCATGTGTGACACATGTCACATTAGTGTTTCCAGTGATTCGGTGGCCGCTGGCGTTGTGGCCAGCGTCGCTTATTGACGCGCAGAAGTTGGCATTCCCTGCATCGGTGGATCCAGAGGTGGGATCTGCCTGATCTACTACCTGTCTCTCTCCCACACACTGCGACGAAGAGCTGCTAGCGCGTCCATTTGAGTGTAAACCTGTGGCGGTCCCGTGCAGCTGCACCCGCTGGACGCTCCACGTGCGCGACACGTGCGCGACACGTGCAGGAGCGGCAGGATGGTGCCGGGCCGTGCTTGGCGCGCAGCCCCCCAGCGCCAGCAGCTCCTGTCCGCCGGCGCGGCGCCACGCTGGGACATCTCCTTATTCGCACCCAGAACGAAATGATTGGGCGCCCCGGCGCGGCGTGCCTTAGTTTTTTTTCCTTTTTTTTTGTTTTTTTTTGGTGGTGGTGGTGGGGGGGGGGGGGGTATCTCCGCGAGCGGATCGCACGCACCAGTCCCCCAGGAGCAATCCGCTGGATGAACGCCTCCGGGCCGACGACATGATGGTTGTTCGCGACCACCCTAATTATGATTCGACCTTGACGAAAAACAAAATAACCTATATATTCTGGCATAATTATTAACGAATTGGGGTATTGGCTATACATCTTTTCACTTCAAAAACCCTCTGAGTTAGAAAAAAAAAAAAAAACACGACGTGTAAAGCTCACTCGAGCACAGGTCTGGGCGGCTTTTGACCTTTCACGTGATGCCGCGGCGGGGCAAGGGAAGGCAGGCCACTGGGACGAGCGATAGCTCTGCGTTCTAAGGGCGGGCAATATCTTTTGAATGTTGGATAATCCTACTTCGCAGCTAGGAGTTCCCTCCGTTACATTTTTTCTAGCTTCTTAAAGTAGCAAAACAAAATCGAATGGCTATGCTAATTTTTATTTTTAAAGTTTGGTAAAACTTTAATTCCAATCTTTCAACCAATGTTCGCCCATCTAAAGAGTGGGGTGCCCCTCACATGCCCAGTCGTGTATCCTGGTGCCGCCAGCGCCACGCCACCCGCCCCGGCGCGGCGGTGGGCGGAACCAGACGGCCGTCCACCTGTAAGCGGGTAAGTAGCCACTGCCACGGAAAGGGAGAGTCACTTACACGGACAGGGGCGGGGGAGCTGTGAGGGGGGCGGGGGGGGGGCCTTAATGGCGGGTGGGGTCATGTCCACGGCGCGGGTCAGCCGCCAGGGGGCACTGTCACCGCGAGGACTACCCCCGCCCCGCCCCGCCCCGCCCCCGCCGCCCACACCCAGGGTGCCGCCGTCCTGACCGGCCCCGGAGAACAGGCCACGGCGGCAGGGTCCCCCCCGCCCCGAGGCCCCCTCGGGACTCCGATTTACCGCCCCGGCGGGCAATGCCCCGTAGGCTGCGGGGGAGGAGGGGGAGGAGGGGGAGGGGCAGCAGGTCGCATACGCGGGACGCGCCGCGGCTGCGGGCCGGGCCGGGCCGGGCGGCGGAGTGCTTCGAGAATAACATCATATCGTAAACAACACCCTTTTCGCCGGCCGCTGCGTTCTATTTTGATATTCTCGGACACGGTGCGCAGGGTGCGCGTTAAAACTGATGAAAATAAACAGGGAGGGAAGACTTTCCCTCTGAACCCCTACCGCCACGCGCTCCATCCCTCCCTGGCGAACAGCATTATCATTCGCACGCTGCCCCGTCATCTCCGCCGCCCCGCCCCGCCCCGCCCCGCCCCGCCCCGCCCCGCCCCGCCCCGTGCGAACGCTGTGCGTCACATCTCAATTTGCAACACGATATCACAAAGCTTTTAGGCTTCCGGGCGAAAAGAGGGAAACACGAACGGAGAACGCGGCTCGGCTCACCCGCCAAATGACTCTGACGTGTTGAGGAAATAAAAAAAAAAAAAAAAAGCAACTGCAAATCGTGTTCCTGCTACGTTTTTTTTCTTCCTCCTACCGCGAAAACAAACGAGGAGTGTCAACACAAGTATGCTGCCGGCCAAGGTTTGTCTGTCTACTCGACACCGGCGCTGGGCTGCGCTCAGCAGCTCACGTGACTAAACACGCACGCACGCACGCACGCACGCGTGCGCACGAACAAAGACCCACGTGCGAATTCAGATTTGAAATTCCACCGGCGATCGGCAGCCGCGGGCGTGGCGTGGCGTGGCGGGCCTGGAGTCGATTCGCCAGGAGAATGGCAAGTCCAGGCCGT
The DNA here is from genome assembly GCA_033675135.1 of Frankliniella intonsa. NCBI lineage: Eukaryota > Metazoa > Arthropoda > Insecta > Thysanoptera > Thripidae > Frankliniella > Frankliniella intonsa. The sequence goes on along the minus strand of CM066249.1, from coordinate 985,664 downwards.
CCCGTCGGGTCCCGTCGCGTCCTGCCCCGCCCCGCCCCGGCCGGGCTCCTCACACAAAGGGTCCAGCGTCATTGGTTTGTCCGAAGGGTTCCCGGCCGGGCCACAAGATTCATGTTATATATTTAACTTGATTCTGCCGCGCCGCGCCGCGCCGCGGGCGTTGCTACCGGCACCGGCGTTTCTGCTGCCGCCGAGGCGAGGGGGTATTTACTCCGGATTTTCGTGTACAACTAAATACGCGTAGGCGGTTTATTACGTCTATACGCGCATACTACGTGTTATTACGGGGTAATTACGCCTCATTACGCGTTATTGCGCCCGTATTACGCGTCAATTACGCGTAATTTTAGCTGTACTCTAGAGTTATTCGGTATTATTACGCACGCACCAGTCTGTACAACGAATTACGCGAGTTAATGCCCCTCCGGCTGACGCTGACGGGAGGTTCGCGATTCAAAACACCGGGGCCCTATCCTTCCGCCCTGCCACCGCGGGGCCGCGGGTCACGGCGGGTCACATTACTTCAAAGCGTCGGCGCGAATGTGGGAAAAACTGTATAATTTAGGAGAAAAAAAAAGTTAACGCTGGCGCCAGCGTGGAAGTGGATGACCTTAACTTTATACGGCTTTGTCGTTCTTCCTACCTCAAACTTAGAACTAAAGACTTATAAAACTCTTTTCGCGTCAACTGTTATCGCTCACTGTAAGGGATTTTGTCGTAACTTTACAAACAAAGACCTGTTAATTTTTTTTCACGAACTCCTCGTTATTTTTAGAAAACGAATACACTTGTAAAATTACTATTGTTCGTAATATTTTGTATATGAGCCAGAATCCAAGAAATTTGTCGTTCTGGAATACTTATAACTTATATGCCAGATTACGAAAAGTTTGTTTTCCAATGCTACGAACGGTTCTTCTTCTGGAATGACGAACAGTGTTCGTCATTTTCAATAACAATAATATTCGTACGGAATTTTATCGTAAAATAACGAAATTCATTAACAGTGCTTGCACTCTTAAAGCGGTTGGCAGCTGAGTAGCGCGCGCAGGCAAGCGAGCTGTCACCGCGCTCCTGCATATTTTTAGGCAACTGCTGTATCAACTTAACGCTTAACGCTGGACAAGTTTTACTTTGACAACTGTACCTGGCGACGTTTTAACATTAACTTTCAACTTTACGACAGTACGGATCTGCTCATCCTAACGTAACATCGGCTAAAAGCAACAAAAAGAACAGTCAGCTGACAGTTCTGCGGGCGTGCCAAGGACGGCGCAAAGCGCGCAGATCAGGACCGGCGGGGCGGGGCGGGGCGGGGCGGGGCGGGGCGGGGCGGGGCGGGGCGGGGCGGGGCCGGGCCGGGCCGGGCGTTCTGCAGGGCAGCGCGCCTTGTGCCGATCACAGAGCGGCTCCATTCTCCCTGGCGTGGCGTGGCGTGGCGTGGCGCGGCGCGGCGCGGCGGGCATACCAAAAGGACACGCGCCGTCCAGGAGGACGCCCCCGGGGCGTGGCGCCGCGCCGCGCGGTCGCGACTCAGAGGACGAATAATGGGGCGCAAAACTGCGAATAATGCTCTGTCAGCGAACTGCTGCCGTGGGCGACGCTCCTGCGCAGGCGTAGCGTCGCGTCAAGTCGGGCGTCGCGTCACGGCCCGCGACGTCCGCAGACATCTAAATCGGCAGGCGCGGCGGCGTCCGTGCCACCGCGTGCGCTCTCGGCTACCGCGACAGGAAAACAAAAAAGGAAAAAAAAAACTAAACGCGACAGGGAGTCCGAAACAACTCCAGGCGTTTATCTGTTTACTCACGGTCCGGGGAGATGTCCATCATGTCGAGGGTGTCGGCCTCCTTGTCGTCGAACACGATGACGGCCGACGCGCCGCTCAGCGCGGCCGAGTGCACCTTCATGTCGAAGGTGCAGTGGCCCCGGGGGATGAGCGCGATCCACGGCTCGCTGGGCAGCGCCGGCACGGGCGCCGTGCTGTTGGAGGAGGCCGAGGCCGAGGCCCTGCCGGGGTGGCGCGCCAGCAGCGGGGGCGCGCAGCCGGCCGGCGCCGAGGCCGAGTAGGCGTGCACCAGGACGCCGCGCGCCGCGCCGATGCGCCCGTCGCCTGCGGGACACCACACCAAGAGCGTTAGCGTCAGCGAGAGGGGACACCGGAAAAACAAAGGTGCTAAGCAACGCCTTCCCTGGGGCGTTAAAATCAAGTGCTAGGTTTGGTGCCTTTCCTGGGGCACTAAATCTTAGTGCCCTTGCAAAGGCACTAAATTTGTAAGGAGTATACGCAGCTGGTCAGCTAAATTTGCTAAGTCCTACCATTAAAATGCACTGACATAATCTAGTGCCTTTCCAAATAGGCACTAACAAAATTTGATGCCTTATCCAAAGGCACTAAATTTTGTTAGTGCCTTTTACAGGTAGGACTTAGCACCTTTGTTTTCGCACTGGAAAGACACGAGGACGGCACTGCCACTGTGAAAAATATCGTTGTAGATTTACGATAAATTTTGTAAATTACGTCTTGCAAAATATTTTATAAATTTACGACGGGCTGTTTTTGCTCGTGAATGAATCTCAAGCCGATATATAGTCCTTGTAATTTTACGAATTGCAATTGTAATTTTTTACAACTGCATTTCGTGGAAAATTTTCCCGTAATCCTACGACTATTTTTCACAGTGTAATGTGACGAGCGTCACACATGTAAGAAGTGTGACGCCTAGAGAGGTCACATGATTATGTGCTGTGACCGTAGTATTCGCCACGTCTTGTGATGCTACCTCCTATGCATAATGTCATGCGTACACCCTATCAGCTTTCGTCGCATCACGTGGTGTGACCGACACTGGTCACGGCAAATGACCGCGTGACGTAACGTCACGTTGCTTATCCCAGTGAGGCAGGATAGCGAAACAGATGAGTGACGTATGTCCTGTTCGGGAATATGCAGCTGACAGCAAGACGGCGGCCGCGGCCGGGCCGCGCCTCGAGGGCGCCTGCGAGGTAGGCAGCGCCGCTGCGCACGGCTGAGCGACGGGCCTGCCTACCCCGCAGGCGCCTCGCAAGGTCCCGGCCCGGCACCCAGCTCCCGGCCCGGACCTCGACTGCGGGAGACTCGGAAACGAACAAACGAGCAAAAAAAAGAAGTTTTGTAGCTCAAGCAGTTAGATAGTGGCGGCGGCAACTCGAGGTGCGGAAATGAGTGAGAACTAGCCCCGCCTCGCCCCGCCCCGCCCCGCCGCCCCGCCCCGCCCCGCCCCGCCCCGCCCCGCGCTGAGCTGCGACCTGGCCGACCACACCGTCACCGTCACCGACGCTCCCAAGTGTCGCGCGTCCCGCCCCGTCCCGCCCGCGAATCGTGTTTTTCCCACGGCGGTGTAGCGGGGCATCTCGGCGAAAACGAGCGTAAAACATGTCGCGGAAACACTCGTGCGCAGCGGGCCGGGCCGGGCCGGGCCTGGCCTGGCCGGGCTCTACCGGGGGACAATTACAAGTTAATGGCGGTGGGAGCGCCGCGCCGCGCTCGCCTCGCATAGATAAACCGTAGTCAAATCCCGCTACAGATCCGGCCCAGGCCCAGGCCGGCCCGGCAACGGGCGCGAGGCGCGAAGCTGTAAAACTTTGAAGCGCCCGCAGCCCTCCCCGCCCCGCCCTGCCGCCGCAGATAACCCGGGCGGGGCGGGGCGGGGCGGGGCGGGGCGGGGCGGGGCGCACAAAGCTGCACGTCGTCGCCTCGGCTGGATTAACACAGAGAGCGTCCGAAGCGGGCGAGGCTTGCCCCGCCCCGCGCCAACCGACACCTGTATTTTAGTCGAGTGGCCGGCCGGGTCCCGAGGGGGCATTCACTTCTGTAATACACTGTACACGTGACCTGGGTATTACGGAGAATTGCGCGTAATGTAATACCGATAAATAACTAAATATGCTCTAAAATGCTAGAATTTTCACTGTGCAAAATAGTCGTAGGTTTACGTGAAAATTTTCCACAAAGTTGTAAAATTACAATCGCAAATCGTAAAATTACAAGGACTTCATATCGGATTGAAATTCATTCACGAGCAAAAAAGGCCCGTCGTCAATTTTTAACATATTTTTCAAGTCCTAATTTACAAAATTTATCGTAAATCTACAAAGATATTTTACACAGTGTTCCAAGTAATACCGTGCAATACAGAGCACTCTGTACACGTTTTCTTGTAGTGAATACCCCCTCGGTGGCTCCGGCATGTTCAACGCGCGCTCGCGCTTCAGTTGTCGCCGCTCGCTCCCGTTGACGCGTATAATTGGCATGATGCAATTCCGCAGCAACTTCGGTGAGGAAGGTGTACTCCGGGCTGTGATGTGTGTGGCGTGGCGTGGCGTGGCGTGGCGTGGCGTGGCGTGGCGTGGCATGGCGTGGCGTGGCGTGGCGTGGCGTGGCGTGGCATGGCGTGGCGTGGCGTGGCGTGGCACTGGCGATTGATACCTCCCGCACCCGCCCCTCGCGGGGGCAGCGCGCTTGCGGCTGGCAGCCGCAGCACTAGACGGGCGGGGCGGGGCGGGGCGGGGCGGGGCGGGGCGGGGCGGGGCGGGGCGGTGGGGCTCACAGTTCGCCAGCCAGGCAGTCTGCAAACCAGGACGCCTGGCGCGTCCCCCGTCCTCCTTTGTTCGACACACGCGGAGAGGAGAGGGAGGGGCGTAACTGTCAAATTGCGAATGCACCGTCACAGGAGCAGCCCCGCCCCGCCCCGCCCCGCCCCGCCCCGCCCCGCCCGCCCTGCCCTGCCCTGCCCGCCGCGCTGCGGTGTCTGGCGCGGGACCGCGGCGCGCCGGGGCCGGGGCCGGGGCCGGGGCCGGGGCCGGGGCCGGGGCCGGGTCACCAAACGGGTGTCATCCAACAAAGCCTTTACCCGGCTGGGCTGGGCCTTCTCGCGTACAGTACTCTCGACGCTTTGTCCCGGATGATTATTATTTTCCAGCCGTCCGCGGCGTTTGCTTTTTCCCAGCACCTTTTCTTCGCGGTTCTCAGTTTCTCGTCTGCTCCACTGAACCGTGTATCGAGAGGCGTCCGTGCTGGCAAACCAAGTGTGTACATGAATTAATTATTTACTGAATACCTGTAAGTATGCAGTAAATAATGAATACATGTACCGGGCGTTTCATAAAAGACGCATGTGCTGGCGGGTTTGCCTACCCGATCTCCCCGTAAGGCGCCATAGCCCCTTGGGTAGGCAAGCCCGCTCGCACCTGCGTCTTTTATGAAACGCCCGGTACACACTTGGTTTTCCGGAGTGCCCGCGCCCGCGACTATCTCCAGTCATAGGAAACTGCCAAATTTAGGTATTCAAGAAGAGTGCTAAAATTTCGGCATGCAAAGTTGCCACAACGTTTACAGTGCAGGCGGCACGGAGAAGCCGTGGGTAAGTAACAGGCCAGTATACGCAAGTCAAGTACACTGCCATAAAACCGCGACGACGGCGGCATGCAATATAAACGGAGACATTGAGGACGGGTTGGAGAGGAGAGGAGGGGAGAGGAGAGGAAAGGGAGAGGAAAGGGAGAGGAGAGGAAAGGAGAGGAGAGGAGAGGAGGGGGAAGGTGAAAGGAAAGAAGAAGAGCCGACGACGAGAAGCCGAAAGCAAAAGTGTCATCGAGGCCGACGTAGCTCAGGGCAGAGGCGCTAACGACCCGCGCGAGCGAGCGAGAGAGAGAGAGAGAGAGAGGGGGGGTAGCAGGTGGCAGCCACCGCTCCAAGTCATTCACTCTCTAGCCGCCCCTTGTATCAAAGAGGGAGAGCGGGGGTGGAGCGATATGAGAAATAAAAGAGGGATGAGTTTGGCGCCGGGCAGGGCAGGGCAGGCAGCGCGGCGGGGTGAGAGAGCTAGTGCACAGGGCGAGCGGGCGAGGCAGTCATTGGCCACTGATGGAATACACTGCGGCTAGATAGGGGGAGGGAAAAGGGAGGGAGGGGGGAGAGAGTGATACAAACAACCTGCGCCAAACTGACGTGGCGTAAGACAGACGGGTCCAGAATACAGACAGACGGACGATTCGGCCTGACATAACTCCTGCCAGTAGAGATGGAGAGAGAGGGAGCGAGAGCGAGAGAGAGCGAGAGCGAGAGAGAGAGAGAGAGAGAGAGAGAGAGAGAGAGAGAGAGAGAGAGAGAGAGAGAGAGAGAGAGAGAGAGAGAGAGAGAGAGAGAGAGAGGGAGAGAGAGAGAGAGCAGCCCCTAAAACCCATCCTGCGCCCGCGTCACCCCGTCGCGATATTATTTTTATCCCGTCCTCTGAGTTAACAAACCGGGCGGGGCTGGGCGGGCAGAGCGAGCGAGTTTGGAGGTGGATGCGTACAGTACATTGCTTATGCATGCGGCGGGACGGGACGGGAACAGTGAACAGTCAGGAAGCACACGGGGCGGGGCGGGGCGGGGCGGGGCGGGGCGGGGCGGGGCGGGGCGGGGCGGGGCGGGGCTAGTACACGGACCGTGACCTCACAGGGGGCAGAGCAGTCAGCCCCGCCGCGCGCTGCTGCAAATGATATTTCTATTGGGTGACGGGACGGGTGAGGGGTGCCCCGCCCCACTACAGTGATGGATATAGAGTGGTCGAATCTCGGGCGTATAAATCTGCAGGACTTCACGTAATACCGCGGAGTACTCTGTAGTCAAGTGTAGTGAGTACCTCACACACACAAAAAAAAAAATCGCTCAGCTGAAGTTGTGAAAAATTAGCACCACGGCTAGAAACTTAAATCAGCAGAAAAATAAATAGCAGCACCGTAGCTCTAAAATAAGCTGCGCCTAATTCAGCTAAAAAATGAGTACGCCTACTTTGTTTGTTTTTTTTTTGCTCAGAAGAAATTATATTTTGGAGTGCTCCTCGGGCGCACTGCTGGGCAGCTCTAGAGTCCCACTGTACGACTCTAGGCAGCGCGTGTCGCGTGCGGATGTGTTAGCGCCTGCGGTACCTCCAAGGTTATTAGGAATTGGTGAGTGATTCCGTTCACTGTATTGCAGTAGATTGGATTTTGTTTTTAGTTTGTTTTTTTGCAGCGGCGGAAGAATGCTCGGACGTTGACCGCTACGAGTTTTCTTTTCGTTTTGGTTTCGCGTTTCTTTTTTTTTCCGGTATGAAAAAGTTGCCCGGGAAATAAACCGGCTGCAACAGAGTGAGACAGGAGCGGCGGATAGATGCCCGTCCCGGTCACAGCCCCCCCCCCCCCCCGACCCCCAACCCCCGAGCCCCTGTGTCTGTTTGTCTGCCCCTCTCACTCCCTCCCGCGGGCCAGCGGACCAGCTGATGACATGAGCTGCTGTTTATTTTTAGCAGAGTACTTTCATTGAGGTGGCCGCTGCTGCTGTGCCCGCCGCGCCACGCCGCGCCGCGCCACGCCCTCTCAACACTGTGCAGCGCAACACAAACGAGTCAAAGTCAAGTTCACCTGTCAAAGCCAAGTCACCTTCGGGCGGGGCGGGGCGGGGCGGGACGGGGCGGGGTGGGGGGGGGGGGGGCGAGCGTCACCACCGCAGCCCGGCCGGGGCGGCGGGCCGCCCGATAAACGAGCTGGAAACAGAAACACTTTTCGTTTTATTTTAAGCGTTTTGACGCTACTGCCGGTGCTGCTGCCGCGCCGGTGCTCGGGTCGGGCCCCGTGAGGAGGATTATGTGGCCGGCCTCAAGCCCCTCCCCTGCCTGGCCGGCCTGCGGTCGCCCGCCGGCCCCGCCCCGCCCCGCCGGTGTACACGGGATATAGATAAAAACCTTTCGCCGCGGCGTCAAAAAAACAGCGGTGAGCTGATGTGTGTTTTTCTTTCGCGGTAGTCATGAAGTTCGACGACACGCCCGGCCCCGCCCCGCCCGCGGACTTTGCATCAATACCCGCACGTGTGGCAGCTAAACCTCAACCCTCAAAACAGATTTAATCCATTTATGAGCGGCTCGCCCGTGCCCTTCCCTCACCCTCCATGCCCGCCCCGCCCCGCCCCGCGCCCGCCCCGCCTCGCCTATGCGCTCATCTGTCCCTCTCCCTTTGGACTTCCTCTCCCCACCTCTCCTCTGTCAGCCGAAGCCGATTATCTATATTATCGACCTCTGCGGCGGGGCGGGGCGGGGCGAGCGGCTATCAGGTGTTCGTATACCCGCGTATAGCCGCGCCCTGTGCACTGTGCACAGCGCTGCGCACAGCTGTCGTGCGGCCGGCCCTGCCGAGCGGTCCGGTGCGATCCGGTCCGGTCCATACGTCACACGCGCCCACACGCGCCGCGACCACCATGTGGTCACGCTCCCACGTGTTAGTTAAGTCATAGGGGAGGAAAACACACCAACAAAGTTGGTCGAGTCGGTATACAGCGCGAGAAGGCTGGGGCCTGGCAGCTAGGCTCAAAGGTCGGCCTGCCCGGCCCCGCCGCCCCGCCCTGCTGCAGGCAGAGCTTTGCGTCCGACCGCCCCACCCCGCCCCGCCCCGTCCACAAGTCGGTACGGTCCCCACCATAGCGTGCCAGGATAAGTTTTGCTCCCTGAGTTTGCGCAGCGCCGCCAGCAGAGTACCGACCAGCTCGACCTGACCGCCTCGACTCGCCCCGCCGCGCCCCGCCCCGCCCCGCCCCGCAGTTGAGCGAAAGTTGCGACCCGACCCGGACCGGTCAGGCTACGGCGAAGTGCGCCGCTGCGAGCCCAGCTGCCCCGCCCCACAGTGGGCGGAAACGCCCAAAACACGGGATTTAATAGTTAACGGTGACGGATTTGTCTGAAAATTTGTATTTCAGCTTATCTTAGAGTGCTCTTTTAAGATAAGACCCTATTTTAATTTTACAAGTACAAAATCTTTAAAATATTTGACAAAATTTTCAAGATTTTTATCAAAAAAATTTGAAAAAAATTGTTTTAGGGAGTAAAAATTAAAATATAACGAAAACATTTAATGACTTTTTCTCTTAGAAGTCTCATAAAAGCAGTATTACGCAATGTTCCATTACCCGCAGTGCCTTCCCGGAGGTGGGGCAGACCTAACCTCAAAAAGCTATCAAAGACATTTTAGTTCTGAAGTCACTTGAAGGGGGCATCTTATATACTTCGTACTGCTAAGAAACTTCATAAGCAAGTATTTCACACCACCTTACCGCAACTGGAAGCGAAAAAATATCGAAAACAATAGTTCTGACCCACTGTCATGGCCGCCGACCGCCGGCAAAAAGACTGTAAAGTTTGTCAGAAAAATCGTCCGCATTCCCAGGACCGGACGTTTCCGGACGAGATCTCTTTTCCCCCCGATAACATAAAAATAAAGCTATTTTTCAAACGTGGAAACAGCATCGGGTAATGTCGGTTTCGTAACTTATCTCAAATATACTGAAGCGTATTTTGTATTTTGCAGCCACTCATATTTATCGTTATTTCAATTGTACTGTGACATCTAGAAGCATATACCAGTTAGGAAATGAGAGTTCAAAGTCTCTAAAAGTTTTAGGATTCATCAGACTTCACTGACACTGAGTCTTTTTGTGCTTTTTTATGAAATCAAAATACCCCTCAGATCGCTCATCATTCACGCACATCGCGTACCTCAACTTTCAAATAATCTTGTTCTGCTCCTAGGATGAAAATTGTAATTTTAGCTTCAGAACCTGGTGCTTTGATCCTTTAACTTTCGATTGACAATGCCGGGAAGTCCGAATAAAAAAGTGTGAAAATCGGAATTAATCCCGTGTTTTCGGGGTTTCCGCCCACTGTGCGCCCCACCCCACCCCACCCCACCACGCGCCGTAGCACGCGGCCAGCACGGGCAGGGCGGAACGCCTATCTCCAGGGGTGTTCAAAGTCACACCGACCCCTCCTGCCCTGCCCCGCCCCGCCCCGCCCCGCAGCACAGCCGGGCGCTGAGGGGCCTTTGGCGACGTGCCCGCTCACGCCCTTGGGGACGGCGCTGACGTTGGGCCGGCCGCCGCGGCGCGCCGTGCACACACTCCCACCCCCCAGCCTTGCACTGCCAACATAAAAACATCCCTTCCTATCCGCGCACCACCAGGTCTCCCACATTCAGGAACCTCGCATTTACTATGAATTTGCACGATTGCTTCGACAGAAATTTCTAAATTTCCATGTTTTTTGCCGAAAAGACAAAACACAAAAGAAAATAGACACCAAATTTTCAAATGCCACATAAGGAGTCTGTCACGTTTTCCGCGACCGTCCTGGCGATTTCCTTGATTTTCCAGGCTCTCTAGACTTGAGGGAACCATGGAGTCACATTTTAGTGTGTGCTGCGCGCACGGCGCACGCCTGCGCTGAAAATGGCGAATATATATCGCACTTCAGATAGAAAAATTTTGACCCAAAAAATATTTCTCCTGAGGGCAGGATTAGATTTTCTCGCTCTAGTAAAGCGATATTCAAAAGATTGTCATTCTACTTGAGTGAAGTAAGGATTTCGTTCCTATAGAGTGAGGATTCCACTCCCGATAGTTAATACACTGTGGGAAATGTTTGTAAGGGTTACAGGAAAATTTTCCATGAGAAAAGTCGTAAAGTTTCGATATCAAATTGTAAACTTACACAGTTTTAAGGTCACTTGGTATCGACTTGTAATTCTTAAACGAGCAAAAATAGGCTTTCGTAAATTTACGATTTCGATAGTTAAGTTACAACACCGTTAGGAAATACCCAAAAAAATTACAAAAAAAGTCGTAAATTTACAGAGATATTTCTTACAGTTTATGAGCGATATTTAAGAATCTCACTTAGGAAGAGCAATCTCGGGAAATCTCGCTCCTTTCCTTTTCGATGAGAGACATCTGCCTCCTGCCTCCGCAGTGCGCCGCGCGGCCTGGCCCGCCCCGCTGCACTCTGCTGAGGAGCGTATTCTGTTTCACAGGGGCTAGGTAGGCCACCGGAGCTCCGGCGCGCAGAGGCGCATGCCGGGTTGCATAACCAGCCGGGGGCTCCGGCTGCGGCCCGCCCCGCCCGGCCCGGCAGGCTCCCTACCGCGCAGCACGCCGCACCGCACCGCGCCGCTCTGTGACATAACCCGCAGACCGGACCGGCCGGGCGCGGCGGCGGCGATACCTGCCACTCGCAGACCCAGACCCGCCCGGCCCGGAGCAAGTTTCCGGAGCACAGCACAGCCCAGCCCAGCACCACACTGGAAATCCAAGTGTAGGAATGTCGCTCACTTGTAGATGAGCGAATAAATTCACTCACTTGTAGGTGAGCAAATGACTATTCGCTCACTTGTACGTGAGCGAATAGTCATTTGCTCACGTACAAGTGAGCGAATAGTCATTTGCTCACCTACAAGTGAGTGAATTTATTCGCTCATCTACAAGTGAGCGACATTCGTACACTTGGATTTCCAGTGCACCCCAGCCCCCACCTCGCCACCTCCCGCGGAGCCCGTAGGCGCCTCCTCATGCCGACCGGCCCGGCCCGGCCCGGCGCGCGCGCACCAGGGGAGCCAGTAAAGTTAGGCAAAAAAAAACAAATAATAATTAAAAGTAGCACAGGCACACCTGCTGTGCGATCATTGTGAAAAATAGTCAAAGGTTTACGGGAAAATTTTCCACGAAGTGCATTTGTAAAATTACAATTGCAAATCGTAAATTTACAAGGACTACATATCGGCTTGAAATTCATTCGCGAGCAAGAAAGGCCCGTCGTAAATTTACAACATATTTCGTAGATCTTAATTTACAAAAGTTATCGTAAATCTACAAAGATATTTTTCACAGTGATGATGGCGGTATCGCCGCCTGCCTACTGCCTACTACTACTAGGCAGCCCCTTTGCACTTGCGTGCAGACGTTGTTTCCAATCCTGCAAAAGACAAATTTTCATCTCTCTCGTGGACAAACCAAGATACAATTTTGTCACGTGCTGAATGCAGATTTGCACCTGGTCAAGGTGTGCACAAAAATGTCACTTTCTATATGGACAAACAAAAAAGTCCCTCCCCATTTACTGTGTACCTGAAGCTCGGCATGTCTTGAATGGGGGAAGTATTATCATGCCACACCGCAGATAGTACTGTATACAGCTCGGTTCAGCGGCAGCCGCCTGCAGTGAGCTTTTCGCAGCGGCGCGGCGTGCATCGCGATGCGATCGCGATAGATCTCTGCAGATGAGGATGCGAGCAGAGCGGAGGCGGCGGCGGCGCGGCTCAAGGCCAATGCCAGGACAGGCCTGCTTCTGGCGGGGCGGTGCGGTGCGGGGCGGAGCAGGGCGGGGCGGGGCGGGGCGGGGGCCACCTGGGAAACGCGTCCGCCCCGCCCCGCCCCGCCTGTGGGCTATGCGCAGCAGACATCGGGAGACGCCGCCACAGCGCGGCGCAGTGTGTCGATGAGGAGCAGGAGGCCATTCCATTTTCAAAAGAGTAGGTGAGGGGGGAGGAGTGACAGAACCACGCTTCGATGTTGCTCCCCCTTCTACTCACTTAACGCTGCTCTCTCTCTCTCTCTCTCTCTCTCTCTCTCTCTCTCTCTCTCTCTCTCTCTCTCCCGCTCTCTCTCTTCCTCTCTCCCTCCCTGACGCGTTTGATCGCTGGGGCGGAACACTTTAAGGACTTCGATGCGGAGACAAAAGCGCGCACGCCAGGCCCCCCCCCCCCTGCACCCGGAGAGAGTGGAGGCAGGGGCGGAGCGGAACAGCAGGGAGAGGACGGGAGGGGACGGGCACCGCAGACGCGCAACACCACCGAGAACACACACCTACATTGATTTCCGATGCCCCTGTCCCCCGGGGGGACTCTCGTTGTCTCGGGTCTGTAACATGGCGGGGCCCGGGGCGGGGCGTGGCGGGGCGGGGCGGGGCGGGGCGGAGCGGGGCGGAGGGGTGCAGATGGAGCAGGGTCCTCGAGCCAGCCGTCCACGAGGGTGCTCAAGGGCTGATATGAGGGGGGCGGGGCGGGCGGACGCCCCTCAAGGGGTGGACGGTCTGGACCGCGGTCCCGGGCCCCGGGCCCGAGGGGGCTCTGCGCTGCGCATAGGCTCCAGGGAGCTGCAAGCGCTGCAGTATGCCGCCCCGCCCCGCCCCGCCCCGCCCCGCCGCACCGAGGGCCCTGCAAGCAGGCTGCAGGACCCTGCCTGCAGAACCTTGGTCTTTTATTTTCCAACTAGGCTGTATTCGGAGAGGCTGGGGCCGGGGACGCGGGGACGCACTTACGCGCCTTTTCTTAGCACACTGTAAAATTTCACAATCGTCACAATTACGACAAAGTCAGTGCTAAATTTTACTACTGAAAGGTTCGTCACATCGGGTGAGATAAATGTTAAATGACGAATGGTTCATAACAGTGTGACGAATGTTGCATGTCATGTGACGAATATTGTATGTCGTGTGACGATAAAGATCCATGTCATGTGACGAAAAGATTCATGTCGTGAGACGAAATGTAAGTCATGTGACGACTGTTTCATCACAGCTTTTGTGACAAAATATTCGTAGCAATATTTATCGTCACATGACAATTCGGTTTACCAGTGCACCTCGGTAAAAAAATACGACCAGGTTTCCAAGCAGTTTTGGAGAAACCAAGAAGTTACAAGTGTATTGTCTCCATATGTATTTCCATATAAGAAAATTCTGTTTGCTTGGAAACCTGGACGAAGTCTTTACCCTGACATTTGGTCTCGCCGGATAGTGCGGTGCGGTGCGAAGCGGCGGTGCCACGGACCACGCGCACGGGGGTCCGCCGGAGCCAGTTCTGTTCAGTACCGCTTTCCCCTGACCCCCGGTGCCCCAGGCCCGCCCCGCCCCGCCCCGCCCCGCCCCGCCCCGCCCCGCCCGGTCGATGAACAGCTGATTGCGTGAAAGGTTTCGCTCTCCCGCTGCGCTGCCGACTTGAGGCGCTCGCTGTCCGCCACTCGCCCCCTCCGAGCTAATTCTACGAGGAGAAACAACAAGAAAAGATGGGTTGTAAGGGGAGAAGGAGGAGGAGGGGGGAGAGGAGGAGGAGGGAGAGGAGGGAGAGGAGGGAGAGGAGGGAGAGGAAGAGGAGGAGGAGGAGGAGGAGGAGGAGGAAGAGGAGAAGGAGGAGAAGGAGGAGAAGGAGGAGGAGGAGGAGGAGGAGGAGGAGGAGGAGGAGGAGGAGGAGGAGGAGGAGGACATCCAAGGGATTGCGCCTCGCCTCTGCCAACAGCACAATACAACACAAGACGCGGCGTGCCTCTGTGTGTGTGTGTTTGTGTGTGTGTGTTTGTCTTCTCTCGCGCGTAAGTTTGATCGCACGTCCCCCTGTTTCGTAGCAACGGCCGAGTAAACCATGCGTAAGAAAGAGGAGGGAGGCAGGGAGGGAGGGAGGGAGGGAGGGAGGGAGGGAGGGAGAGAGAGAGAGAGAGAGAGAGAGAGAGAGAGAGAGAGAGAGAGAGAGAGAAGGAGAGAGGGAGACAGAAGGAATTTGTAGCCGGGGGGCACTGTTAGACGACGGTGGTGGGGGAGGGGGTTGTAAAAGTGTCGCAGTATTTACTGAAGGCCCCCCCCCCCCCTAATAACACCCACGGAGGTCTTGTCAAGCTGGGCGTTGACCTCTCTCTCTACTGGGCGTGGCGGGGCGTGGCGGGGCGGGGCGGGGCGCTGCCTAGACTGGCGACTAAACGGACTCTCCCGCTCTAACCGCGCGCCGTGTCTATAGAGACCGCAGGGTGGGGCGGGGCGGGGCGGGGCGGGGTTCCCCGTCTAGTCTGTGGACGCCCTACAACGCTCCGCCGCCCCGCCCGCACCCTCACCTCTCACCTGGCCGGCCAGACACGCCAGTGTAAGCTTCACTGCCCCTCTCACTCGACGCGCCGCGCCGCGCACCCCCGCGCACCCACCACCCTTCACCGCCCCTTCCAAATTCTCTTTTATCTTCCAGCCAACTCCCTTTGCGTCTGGCCTGGCCCCTCCGACGAGGCAATGACCTCCCCTACCCCCACTGTTGTCGCCCACTGTCGCCTCGCCTCGCCCCGCCCCGCCCCACCCCACCTCGCCCCGCCCCGCCCCGCCCCGCCCCGCCCCACCCCACCCCGCCCCGCCCCGCCCCGCCCCACCTCGCCCCGCCCCGCCCCACCCCGCCCCGCCCCACCCCGCCCCGCTCCGCTCTCGCGGGACGCCAAACTTGCGACACTGAATTTGAAGACTGGGCCCCGCCCCGGGGGGGGGGGGTCCTAGTCCTGCAATAAGAGGCTAGTGGTGACGGCACGACGCCGCGCGGCGGGGGATGTCCTGCCCCCTCCCCTCTACGCCCCCCCCCCCCCACTCGGTTACGTTTGTCCGGCCATAAGGCGACGACGCCGAGACCAAGGCCTGGGGATGACACCCCTGGGGTGGCATGCTTTCACTCAGCCGCCGGCAACGTCGATCGGACATCCGATACCCGCAGTCCATCGAGCCGGGTAGGGTGTACCGGGCGGGGCAGGGCGGGGCAGGGCGGGGCAGGGCGGGGCAGGGCGGGGCGGGGCGGACCCGGGCTGACCTGTCCGGTGGCCTGCCGGAACACCCCCCTGCGGTGGGTAGGCAAAGCATGCACCTTCAGCTCAGATCGGGTGAGCGCATGTCGCCGCTGAGCCTGTCTTCCATAGGGAGCTTACTTAAAACAGGCACGGTGTTTTTTCGTCGACTCCTCTGCCTACGCATTTACGTTATTCCAGTGTTTCCCTCCCGATCCGTGAAGCACAAATTAAAACTTTAGGTTAGCGTCGAGAAGTCGAGTAAATCATGACAATGCTGGGCGATACACAACTACGTTCCTCTGAGCGCCGCAACACTGGAGAGAGGCACAAGGTCGCCGATCAGAGAGAAGGAGGAGAGAGCCGAGCCGAGATTGAGGGGGGCGCGGTGAGGGCGGAGAAGAGGGGTTGAAAAGTGAAGAGAGAGAACCAGACTCTCCCGGCCGGGTCGGGCCCGGGCGTCCTCCCTCCGTCCTGCTCGCTCCGCGCGGCGACAGACCCGCCCCGCCCGCCACGCCCCGCCCCGCCCCGCCCTCTTTCTATGGACAAGGTCGCCCGTTGCCCCTTCACTACGCCGCACTGCCCTGCCTTGCCCCGCCACCCCACGCCGAGCTGCTCGCTGTTCTGCACTGCTCCGCGCGCAATTTCTCATTTTATTTCGCGCGGCCCAGAGCGCCTATTTACTACAAGAGTCCCCCCCCCACCGTCCTGTCCCGCCCTGCCCCGTCGACCGTCGGCAGCGCTATAGCCAGGGGCAGCGGTGGCGGCAACAGCATCAGGGGGTGTTGCCAGAGCGAGAGCGGTCGTCCAAATCGGAGGGATATTTTCGCGACACTGCGGGTGCGGGGAGAACTTTTCAAACGTACGTGCCTTCGAATGCCCTTGCGAAAGTCACGTCTCGAAACAGAGGAGGCCACTGGAGCGGATCCATAATTCACTGTTAAAAATTCCGTAGCATATTACGGAAATGGTTACGGAGAGCACTGTAGAATTTTTTACGGAGTGGTCCGTACCTCTAAAATACGGCAAAAACCGTAGTTGTAAATTACGGCCGCTTCCGTACCTTTTAAGTACGGAGAGTCCCGTAAAAGTTTCCATAAAAAAGTGCCGTAGCAGCAAAAATATGCAGAATACGGGATGTTGTGGTACGGGTGTCACCGCATTTTAGAAGTACGGTAAGGTCCGTAAATCGATTGGTACGGTCGAACCGTCGGTTCACACCGACTAAAAATTTTCCGGACAAAACCGTCAAAATTTCCGTGGAAATTTTTAACAGTGTTCCTGTCCCTGCTATCGTTAGCTCATCCGCGGAGATCTGGGACGTGGACGGGTCACGCGGCGCTACACGCTAGTCATACAGGTGGCAATCGGTCGAATATCAAAGGCATTTCGGCCCCGCGCCCCGCCCCGCCCCGCCCCGCGTCTGGTGACGACTTTGTGACCAGTGCGGCGGGGCGGCACTGGGCGGCACACGCCACGGTGAGCCAGCATCATATCGACCGGCCCGCTCTGCGCCGTCCTTGCCCCGCCACGCGCCCGGCCCCGCCCCGCCCCGCCCCGCCCCGCCCCACCCGGCACGCCCCTCAGCTCAGCACTATCCTTTCTCTCTTTCTCTTTCTCTCCCCACCCACTCGCAGTCGTACACACACAGCGGGCTAGCGCCCTAGCGGCCCCAGCCCAGCGCGGCCGAGCTCGTCTGCATCCTGCCGTGACCTAGAGTCCCACTCTAGCACCCTGACCTGACCTGCCCCATCAACAGTCCCCTCCCCCTCCCCCCGCCCGCCACTACCCCGCAGCCACACGGTAAACACTGTTCCTTGATGTCCAAGGACCAGCGGGACGATTCAAGGACGGCTTCATGCATCATTCCCACTCCCGTGCAAATGTAAGAGTCAAATAATGTATCATCTAAAAAGA
>CM066249.1:258350-340850 GCA_033675135.1 Frankliniella intonsa | reverse complement strand
CGGGCGAAATGCATACGTCAAACGCTCCATAATGCAATCTGTTCGCTTTTCATTTAGCGTGCAGCAGCGCTGCGGTGGCCGCCGGCCGCTCGCTCCCACACCCCCTACCCAACCCTACCCTACCCCAGTCCGGTATATCGCTGCTCATCGTTTCACGACACTTATTCCCGCCAAATTATGCGGCGTTTACCCCGCGGCCCCGCGCGGCCCCGCGCGGCCGACCTCCAGACCGCAACCTCCGGCCGTCCGGCCCGGACAGCGCAGCGGGCCCACCCACCACACCCGGCCATCGCATCGTGTGGTCCCCGCCGGTCTCTCAAAACAAAACTCCCCCCCCCCCCTCTCCTCCCCCAGCCCGGACCCGCCCCTTTTATATCGAGTCGTCTCTCCCCTCACTGCAGATAGGGTCAATATTTATCCCCATCTTTCATACCTATTCAGTCTGCTCGGACTCATTGGGCTCCAGTCGAGTGTCCGGGCGGGGCGGGGCGGGGCGGGGCGGGGCGGGGCGGGGCGGGGCGGGGCGGGGCGGGGCGGGGCGGGGCGGGGCGGGGCGGGGGGGGGCGGGGCGGGGCGGGGCGGGCAGACTAGACGGGAGACGGGACAGCACCGGGCGCAGCTCAGCGCGGTGAGAACCAGACGCGACACCCGCGCCGCCCGCCGCCCCACCCGGCCTCAAAAGGGTTGAATAGAGAGTGAAGCCCGCCCCGCCCCGCCCCCCCCCACCCCGCCCCGCCCCGCCCCGCCCCGCCCCGCCGAGCTCAGCGGAGCAGCGTGCTTCTATAAATAAGTAAAGAGCGCTTCGGATTGGTGAATGCACCCGAGTAAATCACGCGCTCAGATATCCGCCCGCCCCGCCGCGGAGCTTCTGTATTCCGGGCGCGAATGCACAAAACCCCCGCGCGCGCGCGATACGCGGCGGCGCTTTTGAGGGGCAGAGCGAATGCAGGAGAACTTCAAAACCGTTTCTCTTTTATAAAGTGCTGCCGCAGCGCCCGCCGCCGGGGAGGGGGAGCGAGAGGGTTGCATCTGTTGTTGTCCCTGGCCGCATGATTTCTCGCTGCCGTTGTGAAATTTATATTTATATTTCTTACAAACAAGGAGGGCGCTGCGGTCGTTAAAGCTCTCTCGCAAAATTGTGGTTAAGGCTGCGTGTGAGGTTGGCTTCCCGCCCCTCCGCGCGCGCACGGTGCGGGATCACCCCGCTGCTATTGCAGCCCGCCCTGGCGAGCACGCACATACTCTCACACTCACACACACACTTACACACCCTTACAAATACTTACACACACACACGTCAGTGTCAATGTTAATCGTCCGTTTGGCCCCTCCGCAGTTAGCTCCCTGCGCTGGGCCGCGGCGGCAGCGCCACCCCTGCAGCCCAGCCCCATGTGCGTGCAGACACACTGCGGATTTATGGAGCCGCCAATCGACTCTCCTGCGGAGCGCACTGCACTTCTGGGGCGGGCCCGCGGCCGCCTGCAGTGGCTTTAGCCGTGCGGTGAGTGAGGGCAGGGGCAGGGGCTGCTCTGCAAACTCGCGTGGAGTACAGGACTGCGGTAATAAGTGTGAGACTCTGTGAGACCAATGACCCTTCCTACAGTAAAAAGTTTTAGACCCATTGTGTCTTACAGTTGTATGTATAGGAACACCTTGTGATATAACAAGGTAGACGCACGTTAAAACCGTGCGAGGCTGAGCTAAAAGTGCGTTTACCTTGGCCTGCGGCGCGCTAAAGCTGGAAGCTAAAACACCGATAATCAACAACTGGTAACTGTGCATTGGTGGTTGGCCAGCCTGTCCACACCTCTCATCCCACGTCTCACGCCTGGCGCCTCACTTCACGCCGTCTTCCCGTCGGTCTCCCCTTGGCGCTTTCTGACAGGGCTGAGCATTTGAAGTTCAAGTTAAACTTAAAAAATTTCAATTTAGCTCAGCCAATGAAACAAATACCAAGCCTAATTCAGCAGTAAGACGCCCCAGGAAGTGCCTGCCGTGGCACGCTCGAGGAAGTGTGTGCTTGCCTTGAAGTACCGGTCGTTTCAGAGAACGCGTAGCAGTATTGCGGGTCTGCCTATCCAAGGGGCCACGGCGCCTTACGGCTGGAGCTGGTAGGCGAACCGAATACAGTACTGTTACGTGTTCTCTGAAACACCCGCCCGGTACTGCACACACTGGGAAAAGGGTGCGTACCGAAGTCGGGACAACCCGGGACAGTTCAGGTGGACGCCCGCCCCGCGGAACTCGTTTCGGCAGGGTTTCACCCAAGTTTCGTATCTTACTGTTGGGTTTGCAGCGCCACTTTGGACGCACTATCTTTCTTACCCCCCCCCTCCCCCTTTTACCCATCGCCCCGTCAGGACAGAACGGGGAACCGTCTTGGCCTGAGGACGGGGCCAGGCAAGTAGCGAGGCTCACGTGAGTCGACGCGAAAGCCGTAGGTCATTTCATTTGTGGCCAAGCAATGTCAAGTCAAGTCAAGTCACCTTAGAGAGGGTAGGGCGGTTCACGGCTGCGGCAGCTCACAGTCAGTGCGGCGGGGTTGACGGCCACGGCCTGCGCGCTACGTCGCGCAGGTGCTCCGAGGCGCGTGCACCCCCCCCCCCCCCCCCGGGGCCTGCGCGATGGTGTTTTACGAGGCGCTGCGCTGCGCCACGCCACGCCACGACAATGGGCAGACATCTCATCTCACCCCGCGCTAGGCCCGTGGCGCTGATTGTGTTTGGCAGCGTGACAACGATGCGCCATAACGCGCATAACGCCGCATCGTCTCCTACCTGGCGTAGGCGCCGCCCGGCCGGTCCCGGCGGTAGCGACCCGCTTCATTAACGGTGTAATCACGCCCCGCGATATACGGCGCGCATATTTCACGCTCTTACTCGCGTTTATTCATATTTTCGTAAAACGGAGAACACTGTTAAGCCAAGTGTTCAACTGTTCAACACTTGTATGTGTGCAACTGCCAACCTAGCACATGCAAGTGCGCAATCGGCAATTCTGCAATTTCACGTGTTTAACTCGCCAGTTTTACACTTCTAAGTGTTTAAATCGACAGTTGTGCACTTGCAAGTGTTCAACAAGGATAGTGTTGCACAGGGCAGTTGAACACTTGCAAGTGCACGACTGTTGAGTTGAACACTACCGAGTTGCACACTTGTGCA
The DNA here is from genome assembly GCA_033675135.1 of Frankliniella intonsa. Lineage (NCBI taxonomy): Eukaryota > Metazoa > Arthropoda > Insecta > Thysanoptera > Thripidae > Frankliniella > Frankliniella intonsa. The sequence continues at coordinate 337,689 of CM066249.1, read as the reverse complement.
TGTTAGGCTGGGAGTTGCACACATACAGGTGTTGAACAGTTGAACACTTGGTTTAACAGTGAAGGAGGAGAGATGGGTCCGCGGAGGCGCGTCGGCGCGGACTGTCGCGTTTAGTTTAGTTTTATCATGGGCTATCGGCCCGTGCGCGTGCATAAGCGTAACGCCGCCGTGCTGCCCAGCGGGCTCAAGGCTGCGGTGCCCCGTGTCGGAACACACGAGGTGAGGTGCCGTGTTGTGAGATGTCCGTCTGTCTGAGTCATCATCATCGACTCATCCATCAAGTAGCACGGCCGACTGGCGTGTTTTCTGCCTCCCACTCCCCTCCCCCTCCCCCCCTCTCTCTCTCTCTCTCTCTCTCTCTCTCTCTCTCTCTCTCTCTCTCTCTCTCTCTCTCTCTCTCTCTCTCTCTCTCTCTCTCTCTCTCTGTCTCTCTCTCTCTGTCTCTCTCTCTCTCTCTCTCTCTCTCTCTCTCTCTCTCTCTCTCTCTCGCTCTCTCTCCTCCCTCCCTCTCTCTGTCTCCGTCTCCCTCTCTCATCCCCACTATCTTCCTCTTGGCCCTCCCGACTTTTATCCCTGCAGAATGAAATGGCGAGATAGCAGACACACGCGGAGGAATATCATAAATAACTTGATCTTGGTGGGGGCGCGCCGCGGTCGTGGGTAAAACGGGGCCAATAATGGCGGAGGACGGTACATCGGTTCAATTCTACTTTCGATTGCTTTTGAAATAAAAAAGAACTGCACGACTGCGCACTGCATGATACATGATCGAGGTAGAGAAAAAGAAACTGGACTTGGATTCAACGTCAGGGATAAGTTACGAAATTTGGCAGCGTGCTCCTTTTTTTAAAAGCGAATCCATGAGTCTCTCCGTCTTGTGCGGCAGTGACATCACTCTGAATCAATCACTGAGGAGCCATAGGTTTTTTTCCCCATCTTGAGGCTTTTGTCACAGCGACAGCGTGCTCGGCATGTCTCTCCAGCGCTGTGTCCTTCTGCAGCAGCCAGCGCGGCCCTGTTTCGACTGCCTTGCGAGCACCTTGGCACCGCGGGGGTATTCTCTTCCCGTGGAACCCTGTTCACCGTATCCATGTATTACGCGGCAATACCAGTGACGTAATACGGAAACACACATCGCCCTAACGTGATCACATCGTGTGTGCGTGCGAGAACGGTGTAATACCGAGTACCGTCACTGAAAAAATTAAGGTGCTAAGTCCTACCTTTAAAAGGCACTAACAAAATTTAGTGCCTTTCCTGGGGCACTAAATCTTAGTGCCTTCCCAAAGGCACTAAATTTTGTTAGTGCCTTTTAAAGGTATGGCTTAGCACCTTTAGCTGAGCAACTGTGTATACTCCATACAAATTTAGTACCTTTGCAAAGGCACTCAGATTTAGTGCCCCAGGAAAGGTAGTAAACTTAGCACTTGATTTTAGCGCCCCACACTCTGGAAAACTAAGTGTGTACATGTATTCATTATTTACTGCATACTTACAGGTATTCAGTAAATAATGAATACATGGCCATGTATGCAGTATTTGCTGAATATCTTGGCATGTACACACGCCAAGGTATTCAACAAATACTGCATACATGGCCATGTATTCATTATTTACTGAATACCTGTAAGTATGCAGTAAATAATGAATACATGTACACACTTGGTTTTCCAGAGCACTGTAAAAAATTTGTTTGGAAATTTCCTAACAATTTACTGGAAAATTTGTACCACAAATAGTTTGGAAAATTTCAAATCCAAATTGTTTGGAAAACTGATTTTCCGAATTGTTTGGAAATTTCCATAACTCTTGGTGCCTTTCCAATAGCACTAATTTTTGTTAGTGCCTTTTAAAGGTAGGACTTAGCACCTTTAGCTGACCAGCTGCGTATCCTCCATACAAATTTAGTGCCTTTGCAAAGGCACTAACATTTGGTGCCCCAGGAAAGGCACTAAACTTATCACTTGATTTTAGCGCCCCAGGAGAGGCGTTGCTTAGCACCTTAGTTTTAGTCTGTACAAGATTTTTCGATGTGAATACCCCCTCGTGGCACACTCGTGTTCGCGGTGCAGAGCGCTACTCTGAACCCCGCCCGCCCCGCCCGGCGGCGCCGCGGCCGCGGGGGCCGCGGGGGTCCACGCCACACCGGCACGCATTGTTCATAACGCCCAGCGGTGCATCCTGCAGGGGTCGGGTCGGCGCCTCGACACTCTATTATTAATCTCAACTTTCCTTTCCAATCGATAGCGGGTGGCGAGCCGCTGCACGCCAAAGTGACAAGGTACTTAAATCTCAAATTCGGTACCGTTGCCTGATGGCCGCGCTGATACGCGTGTCAAATTTTGACGGGTGGCCGTGACTCCCCGCGAGAGAGGTACCCTATCGCCCATCGCGCGGCAGGGCAGAGTACCCCTAGCGGAGGGGTCAGCAGGGCCTGGCACTGCCGCGCCATCCGGTTCCATAAGGTACCCGTCAAGTCATAGCGGCCAAGAAGGTCAACCCGACTGCATCGCCGTGGGGACCCGGCGCAGCACGGCGCGCCCGGCGCATCGCGCAGTGAATCAGCGGCAGGAAAAGGGTTTCGGGGTCAGTGATGAGGCGAGTATAGTCACTGTAAACGCTGTGGCAATTTTTGATGCCAAAATATTGGCGTTCTTTTTTGAACGCCAAATTTTGGCGTCCTTCTAAAGGAATACCGATTTTTGGCCTTTTTCACACCAAAAATTGGCGTTCCTTTAAAGAACGCCAACTCTTGGCCTTTTTTAACGCCAAAAAGTGGCGTTCTTTAAAGGAACGCCAATTTTTGGCGTTAAAAAGGCCAAAAATCGGCATTCTTTTAGAAATTAAGACGCCAAAATTTGGCGTTCAAAAACCAATTCCAAAATTTGGCATTTAAAGTAGCCACAGCTTTTACAGTGGTGATGGTCATGGCGGAAGCGTGCTGTTTTGTGATCACTATGCTGCGTCCCGCGGGCCTAAGCTGCACGACAGATGGCGTTTTAGTTTAAGTTGAACAGGTGTTGGGCCCCGATTTTTTTTCTCCATCGAGCGTCGTCCTCTTGGTGAGCCTCGATGCTGGTCCCCGCTCGCTAAGCAATACCGACCCTCATCTTCCAGCCACCCCGCCCGAAAACTGTGTTATGTCGGCCTGAACAAAACAGAGAGAGAGGGGGTACATAAGTTGTCCAGCTGATTTACAAGACTCACGGAGGACCGCGGGGCGGCGGACCAACGGGTTTTGTTGTTGTAATATCGTCTGCCTTCCATCTCCATATGCATTGGTACTGAGGCATTGGGGCTACCGTGCACACAATGGAATTTCCCTCCAGAGTGATTTCGACGCATAAATCTGCTTGACGGTTTCGGGCGGCGCGCCGCGCCGGGGGGGTGTGGCGCCCTTTGACCTCCGTGCAGGCCGAGCCGGGCCGAGCCGAGCCGAGCCGAGCCGAGCCGAGCCGAGCCGAGCCGGGCCGAGCCGAGCCGAGCCGAGCCGAGCCGAGCCGAGCCGAGCCGAGCCGAGCCGAGCCGAGCCGAGCCGAGCCGAGCCGAGCCGAGCCGAGCCGAGCCGAGCCGAGCCGAGCCGAGCCGAGCCGGGCCGAGCCGAGCCGAGCCGAGCCGAGCCGGGCCGAGCCGAGCCGGGCCGAGGTGTTTAGTTATTAAATGCCCAAACAGACAATCAGGTTTGGAAACCGAACCGCCCCGCTGCGGTGGCGTGCGGGAGCGCTGCGTACGGGCCGGACAACGCCGCGGACTCTGTGCTCTTTCGGACGCGCCCCTAACGTTTGCCTCGCGCCGAGCTAATACGTTGTCTCCGCTATCTTACGCATGCCACCCAGGCCGGGCCGGCGGCGGGCCGCCGCGCCGAAAAAGGCTCAGAAATCTATGAGCAGCTCGCTGTATAAATGATTCTAGACTCGTGGCTTATTTATGACCCGCGATGTCCTCCCCGCGATATGCGGCGCAAACGTGACATCTGGCGACCAAATTACGATATAAGTGGATAGGTGAATGACCGATGAGCGGACAGTGACGGGTTTTAGTGGCGTGAGTAACGCCGCGCCGCCGGCAGGAAGGGAGAGTCAAGTCCGTCAACAATAATACAGCTCGGCACACATGTGCTAGATTTAAGTAGAAACGCCTGTCGGGCCACGTGTCACCCCGGTGTGCTCACATGCCACTCCTCTCCCAGGGGAATGGACCAACACGAACTATGCGCTAAACGGAGAGTGAGAAATTTCTAGGTGCACTGGAAATACCGAGGGGGAATTCACTTCCGTAATACACTGTACACCTGATCCATGTATTACAACGTAATACACGTAATGTAATATCGAAATACACGAGAATGTATGTGCTTTAAAGTGATAAAATCTGGTGTGTAATACAGGTGTAATACAGGTGTAATACAGGTGTAATACAGGTGTAATACCGCGTAATACCGAGTAGTCTGTACAAGATATTTCGATGTGAATTCCCCCTCGGGAAATACAAACGTGACGTGCGTCGCTTCAATGGGTGTGACCATTTTTGGTCACACCACGTAATGCGACCTAAATTTACGTCACACCATGTGATGCATCCCCTCCAGGCGTCATACACTTGCAAGTGTGATGCATGTCACATTAGTTTTTCCAGTGTGTAAACTCTCCGATGGCACTGCCTGCCCATATGACTGCTGTACCACCGTGATCAGTACCAGAATACGGTACCTTACACACAGCAGATGCCCTAAGGGGTACCTCATCGAGGTCAGGAAAAGATACTGCCACCCTCCCCCTCGAGCCCCCCCCCCTCCCCCCTTTTTGCCCAATCGTGGACCCGCTCCCACCCAGCCGTACCACAATCAGATATGGAACGAAAGAAAATGTGTGTAGGTGTATTTGTGTGTGTGTGTGTGTGTGTGTGTGAGTGCGCGCACTGCGTATTGAAAGGTGCGATAAGTAAGGTCCCGTAAAACGATCTGCACCCACCTGCGAGCTTTTGCCATCCCAGCTCCACCCCCACCCTGGTTGTTGCCAGGTGCCCCCAAACAGGAAGCAGCAGGGCCCTGCCGGGGTGGGGCCGGGCGGGGCCGGGCGGGGCCGGGCGGGGCCGGGCCGGGGGGACACAGTTCCCAGACCACGCCCTGACACACATGTGTGTGCCAGCAGAGCTCATCGGCTGCTGACATAACAGGAGCAGTATGATGATTGTTGTGGGGCTTCACAGAGCCGTCGGGCAGGGCCCTCTCCATGCAGCGGGGCCGGCTGGTCAACATGGGAAGCCTTTACGGAAACAAAATGTATAGCTGCTGTACTCTTATATCTCATTTCCGTTCGGAAATCATACAACGTTTGCAAAGATGTATCTGTCGAAAAACAAAATAGGTTCGGACTCCTGTGATTCCTAATGTTGCCACTGAAACACCACCTTTGTTGAGACAACCTACTGATTCCTTTCGAACCGTCAAAATCTAAGTATTTGGTTAAAAAAAAAAATTCACTCTTTTTTAAATGAAAAATTTGGTCATATTTTACCTACAAAAGTAATAAAATATCGATAGGTACTTGTAATTATTTCACCGACTCAGAAATTGACAATAAATATTGGAACATATGCGTATATTTTTCATCTGCTTTTCTTTCGTCTCTACCTCGGTCTCTACAAATGTTGGAACCTCGCGCTTTTCAGCCGGCCCTCAATTCTGATTTTTATTTTTCTCCCTCTCCGACCCAGAACCCAAGTGGGAAAACCCCCTTCACGCCTGCCATTTTACGACCACCATTCGAAGTTAGAATAAGCGACGCACCAAACCAGGTGTCGTCAGATCAGACCGATCAGGCGCGATACCTGTGCCGCACCGTTACACCTGACACCGTCCCGATGTGAATGAAATCAGAGTGGAGGGGGCGGGGCGGGGCGGGGCGGGGCGGGGCGGTACCTCTCTATCGAAGGCCGTGATCAGTGTGCGACAGAGCTGGGAGGGAGATGCCGGCCGGGTCCCCGACGTAGCCCGGCCCAGCCCCAGCACACAGAGATGCGCGGCGCGGGGGAGGCTGCCGCCCGCCGCTTTCCCACACACACGCTCACATAAGCGCGCGCGCGCGCTCACACACACACACACACACACACACACGCACACACCTTTAGGAGATGGCAGCTGCTCCTCCTGCTCCCCCCTTTCTTCATCCCCCGTGTGGTAAAACAACGACATGAGGGATCAGTCTGAGAGGCTGCTCGCTGCCTGTGCGTCTCATACCCTTCTCCCCCCCCCCCTCCACTCGCGTGCTGGCCTGGCTGGCATAGAGGAGGTGCGCCCGACGCTTCCCTGGGCCAGCCGAGCATAAAGAGCTGCTGCTGGCGGTAATTAGCAGGATTGAAAGGTCCCCCTCCTCCTCCTCCTCCTCCTCCTCCTCCTCCTCCTCCTCCTCCTCCTCCTCCTCCTCCTCCTCCCCCTCCTCCTCGCCCCCTTATCCCGCTCCGTACCCTTTCTCCGTCCGTCCGCCTTACCGCGCGTCTGTCTGTCTCCGGTACGCCCCGCCCCGCCCCGCCCCGCCCCGCCCCGCCCCGCCCCGCCCCGCCCCGCCCCGCCCCGCCCCGCCCGTGGTTTCGATATCCAGTTTCCTTTTGCTCTAACGCATGACGCGCCGTTCGCCGTTGATGCATGAGGGCGTTTCCCTGACCCCGGGCCCGGCCCGGCCCGGCCAGACTCGCACGAAATTGCCAATTTGAATAAAGAAGGAGCTAACTTTTGCCCCGGGGGCCGGGCGGGTCCTGGGCCTGGGCGCACTGAAGTTAGGCCAGGACATGTGTTGGGGTCCGAAAAGAGGGTTGGCCCCGCCGCGCCGGGCCGGCGCCGAGTCGAAACACAACGGAGCTGCGCAAGGGGACATTTTCTCAACTCAATTTCCTTTCCAGGGTCCCGGGCCTACGGGGGCCGTCTCCGAAACCGCACACTCCTTTAGGCTCGACGTGGCGATACCCGCGCGCAGGACGGTGTGGTGACTATCCGAACGCGACCGCACCCTTTGGATGAGGGGCGGCGCCTCCACCTCAACGACCTCCGCGGTGTCGCGCACGGCATTCCGGACACGCGACCCCCCCCCCCCCCCCTTCCAGGGGTCATGAATTTTAAAATGAGATATGATATCGCCACAATTACAGACAGGGGAGGAAAACGCAATTAGATCCCAGGGGCGTAATTCTCGTGAATGCGGCGGCGGTGCTCTCCGCGCGCCTGCGTTTGACTCAACCCCCTGAGCGTGTCCCTCCCTCGCCCCGCAGCGCACCTGAGCGGAATGCCGTCCCGGCCGGGGTGGTGCGGGCGCGCCCGAGACCGCAGGGAAATCACCCCCGATACACGATTGCTTCTTGAGGCCCCACAATGCACCTGGCGGGCGGGGCGGGGCGGGGCGGGGCGGGGCGGGGCGGGGCGGGGCGGGGCACAAATCATCCGCGGCGCTCCTCTGCATGACTAATAGCCTCGGGGAGTGTAAATCACATCTCGCAGGCCGGTGCGGTGCGGCAGCAGGCGCTACGCAATACACCCAATAGCAGCGAGATACTTTTCCGCTGTGGCATCTTCCGCCGATCGAGCCCCGCCCAGCCCAGCTCAGCGCAGCGCCCAGCCCGCGATATACTCTTCTTCTCGGCCTCCTCCTCATCTCCAGCGGCCGCGGCCGGGCCGTGTGGATGTGGCCGCTGGTCTTGTGGGGCGAGCAGGCGTTCTTATTCAGGTGTTTTGTACCCAGTTTGCTCCACGATCGCTCGCAATTTCGTGAGCGGCGCGTGTGCGGCTGCGCGCGCGCGCTCGCCCGTCGCTCTGCCGGCTCGATCCCTTCCACTTTCGATCGACACGCACTGCTGCGAACGCCGCGCTGCTCTTGCCATTCCGTTCGAGCAGAAAAGGCGTATGTAAAAAAGGTAGGGCCGCGCAGCGCATCCTTCGCGTGCCTCGCCTCCCCGGGACGGCCGGTCGGCCCGGCCGGTCGGGCGCTCATGAATTTCAAATCTCTGCCGCCCATAGAGTTCGACCCAATTTCCGACAGGAAGACACGATCTCCTCGGAGGACCGCAGCAGCCGGGCTCAGGGCTGTCAATAAGCGCCCTCACATCGGGAGGAAGAGGGATGGAGAGCCCCGCTCCCGCCCCTGACCCGGCCAGGCCAAGCCAGGCCGGCTGCGGAGCCTGCCTGCGGTAACCCGATACTGAACCTAGGTAAACGCTCCGGGCATGATCCGGGAAGTCCGTCAAGAAGTAGGTACACACTGCGCTACGCCGCATTGAGGACGGGCGGGGCAAACTACCGGACGTCTTGCAGTCGGCCTGCTGCTTGCGTCATACGTGATGACATCTGTCGTGAGCGCCTAATCGCGGGGATACGAGGGAGAATCGCAACAAGTGTAATGCGACTTCCGGTTGAAAGGGAGTTTGGACAATAAGCCGATGATCGTCTTCGCCGTCGGTCCTGCCCCGAGGCATTTTTCGGAAAGCCCAACGCAAACACAACATGCGTGCGTGACTGCACGCGTGGGGACTGTCTTATTGGCAGCGGCGGAGAGTCAAGAGGGATGCGGGACGGATATCGGGATTACGCGCCGTCGCGCGCTGTCTCCCAGCTGCGGCGCTGAGACGTTCTCAGAAAGAAAGGAGGGGGGGGGGGTGTCATTGATGTACCTCCCGGATGCGACCCCTCCGCTCTGATAAGTAGTTTGCTGTTGACTCTTGATAAACGCAACAGACGGGAAAGGTGGTTCTTCGTCCGCGCTTTTGGCTACTAAATTTTAAGATGAGGTTGGGAACTTTAGAATCGCCTTTGATGCAGCAGCAGCAGCACACTAACCAGAAAATCAATGGTGCCTCCCCTCCTCCCCCCCCCTCCCCCCCCCCTGCCCCCTGCCCTCACCCCCTGACCCCCACCCCTGCCCCCATTACTGCGGCACCGCCACTCCCTCTTCCCACCTGGCCCTGGCCCCAGACTGATTACGCCGCCAAAACTTTTTCACCCGCCTACACAATAACGAGGAATCATACCTCCTCTGAGAGACATCGTCGCGTCCACGCGCTAAAGCTTTAATAATAAGCACGATATTGAGTCCATTGTGTCGGGTCTCTCTCTTTCTCCCCCCCCCCCTCTCCCTCTCTCTCCCTCTCTCTCTCTCTCTCTCTCTCTCTCCCTCTCTCTCTCTCCCTCTCTCTCTCTGGATCTCTCCTTCTCTCTCTCTGCCTCTCTCTCTCACTGTCTCTCTCTCTCTCACCCCCTCTCCCCCCTCCGTCCACCCTCCCTCCCTCCCTCCCTCCCTCCCTCCCTCCCTCCCTCCCTCCCCGACACGCCCACCCAATCACAATCAGTTCGTGTGCATCACACAGGTAGGCCCTGGCGGTCGTCACGTCGCGTCCTACGTGGTCATTTCGGAAATGAGAAAACACCGTGCTCTCTCTCTGTCTCTGTCTCTCTCCCTCGTTCTCCTTTTTTTTTAGTTTCCTGAGGGATCGGTGCTTCATGGAACGATTTTCATCAAATCATTCACGCGTGCCAGGCAGTCCAGGCGGCTCCCCACCCGCGGACAATTATCGTTCCGAACCATCAGTCTGACTCGGATTTTTGTAACGTGAGCGAAAGACCGTTCCGTTGCCGCGAGCGTGTGGACGTGCGGCCGAGGGGCGCGCGCGCTCGCCCGGCCCGGCCCTGCCCCGCTCCGCCCCGCCCCGCCCTGCCCTGCCCCGCCCGGCCCAGCCCGCCCCGCCCTGCCCCGCCCCGCCCGGCCACGGCCCTGCCCCTGAAAATTGTGGAGGGAGGTCCATTTCTTACCGGCACTCGGGGAGGGCGCGGCGGCCGCGGAGGGGAGGGGGTTAATTTGACGTGGTGCGGCGGGGACTGCGAGAGCACATCGCCACCCTCGCGTCAGCAGCGGGGTGCGGCGACGGCATGGCCTATCTCGCCGGCCCGCCCCGCCCCGGCTGCTTGCCCTGCCCTCCCATTCCGAACACGAGTTACGATATGATTGCAGCGCGCTGATGTGTCGCGATATCGCAGCGCGCGCACACACACACACACACACATTCACATAGAAACACATGGTGCCGCGGTGACGCGCCGCCCTCCCAGGACACTATATACTTATACCGGCGCTGAGGAGGAGTCGTGTAACGGACGTTCTTTTTGGATCCCCCGGATGACCGCGCTGCTGGTTGACCCGTTGATTAGGGCGCGGTAGCCAGGGCTGGGTAGGGCGGGGCGGGGCGGGGCGGGGTGGGGTGGGGCGGGGCGGGGCGGGGCGCGCCGGCGTAATGGTGGACCCGCGGCCACGGCTCCATTAGGGGCGCAGTCACTTCATTACCGAATTCCTAGTGGCTCGCGCCTCGCCTCGCTCAGCTCGGCTCGCCACCCCAGACGCCGCCGCCGACGCCTGCTCTGCTGCTCGCCGACGAGCGGTGTCGCCGCCGGGGGCGGAGGGGCCGGTCTGGACGCCCGGGGCCGTCAATAAGGTAGGTGGGCTGATGAACAATGAAACAATAATCAGCAGCCGTCAGAGAGAGACAGCGCCGAGCCGAGCCAAGCCGAGCGCCAGTGCTGCCAACATACTCACTCCAGCGCGCGCTGCCACCTCCTCCTCTTTGCTATCTCTATTGTACCCTGCTGAACCATCCCCATGCATCACCAGTATGACCACTATACGACCCCTTCTATGACCCCCAGAATCATCCACTATGAGCCTCGCTGCGACCTCCTCTACGACCCCCTCTACGACCTCTCCACAGTGATCTCCACTATGACCTTCACTACGACCTCCACTACGACCTCCACTACGACCTCCACTACGACCTCCACTACAACTACCACGACCATATCTCCACTACCACGTCCACTATCACCTCCACTCTGACCTCCACTCCCACCTCCACTACAACCTCCACTACCACTTCCTCGATCACCCCAACTATCACCTCCACAACGACCTCCACCCCCACCTACTCCACCACCACCTACTCCAACACCACCTACTCCAACACCACCTACTCCACCACCACCTACTCCACCACCACCTACTCCACCACCACCTACTCCACCACCACCTACTTCACCACCACGTCCTCCAATGAATCACTAACAAGGGAACATACCTAAGTGTTACCCTCCGATTTTGATCCGCCTTTAGGGTTTTGAAGGTTGACTATATGCATGACGATTGCCGAAAAAAGTTCGTGCCCAATTTGATATCTTGGGGTTGTAAGGTGGTCTCCAATTTCTCCAAAAAGCCATATGAGTGTTTCCACCCCAACGGTACAGCCGAAAAAAAAAGTTGTCACCGAACCCGACCAAATTTTTTTCTTGGCTTCTACTACAGATTTGTAGTTAACCCTGAAAATTGCAGCCCTCTAGCAGCTCCCAGTCCAGAGAAAAAATTACTGTAGTTTTAGTACATTTTAAGAAATTTGAAATAACATGTTGTATGTAAAAGTAGGGAAAGGGGAGTGGTAGGGACTTGCCACTTGGCATGTAGGTCCTTACTGATAAAGAGATTGAAAAAAAAAATTTTTTTTATTTTTGTAAAAAAAATTTTTTTTTTTGTGGATTTTTGAAATATTCAACTTGAAATGTCTCAAATGATGTCATCATGGATTTTGATGAAAATTTTTGTGAAAGTGTATCATACCAACTAGTAATTTCTCTGAAAGTGGTTTGACACATGGACTTTTAGTTTGGGAGGTATGGAGGTTGCGCTTTTGTACTCACTTAACTAAGAGTCGCAGAAACTGGTTGACACCCCAGAGACTGCTCCAGAGCTCTGAGATTGATAGATATGAACTACTTTTGAGTAAATGGACTCTCTCTCAACAAATATAAGAATACCTTGTATTAACTTATATACCTTCTTAGTTTTAGGTGGTGGGCTCACAGCTTGCGATAATGCTGCTCATCTTTTTCTCTTCAGCAGTACTGAGTCAACATCAAGCTTCCACATTTCCAGGTTTGAAATAATACATGAGTATTATAGAAACAAGTACAAGGAACAAGACAAGGATTTTCTTGTAGATTTTGTCAGGGCTTCAATAAGATTTTATCCGTTTGTTATCAAAGCTAACGTTTGAAAAATAGAAAGGAAAAAAAAACAATACAAGTGACAATGACTGTGATTAGGAAGTGTTAGGAAGCCTAGCCCACTTGTGGTTGGGAAATATGGCCCACTAGCCTGGCCTCACGTAGCCATATTTCCCAACCACAAGTGGGCTAGGCTCTAACACTTCCTAATCACAGTCATTGTCACTTGTATTGTTTTTTTTCCTTTCTATTTTTCAAACGTTAGCTTTGATAACAAACGGATAAAATCTTATTGAAGCCCTGACACCCGTTAACAAAATCTACAAGAAAATCTTGTCTTGTTCCTTGTACTTGTTTCTATTATACTCATTTATTATTTCAAACCTGGGAATGTGGAAGCTTGATGTTGACTCAGTACTGCTGAAGAGAAAAAGATGAGCAGCATTATCGCAAGCTGTGAGCCCACCACCTAAAACTAAGAAGGTACATAAGTTAATACATGGTATTCTTATATTTGTTGAGAGAGAGTCTATTTTACTCAAAAATAGTTCATATCTATCAATCTCAGAGCTCTGGAGCAGTCTCTGGGTGTCAACCAGTTTCTGCACTCTTAATTCGAGTGAGTACAAAAGCGCAACCTCCATAGCTCCCAAACTAAAAGTCCACGTGTCAAACCACTTTCAGAGAAATTACTAGTTGGTATGAGATACTTTCGCAAAATTTTCATCAAAATCCATGATGACATCATTTGAGACATTTCAAGTTGAATATTTCAAAATCTGACAAAAAAAATTTTTTTGCAAAAAATAAAAAATTTTTTTTTCAATCTCTTTATCAGTAAGACAACATGCCAAGTGGCAAGTCCCTACCAATTTCTTCCCTACTTTTACATACAACATGTTATTTCAAATTTCTTAAAATGTACTAAAACTACAGTACTTTTTCTTCTGACTGGGAGCTGCTAGAGGGCTGCAATTTCAGGGTTAACTACAAATCTGTAGTAGAAGCCAAGAAAAAAATTTGGTCGGGTTCGGTGACAACTTTTTTTTTCGGCTGTACCGTTGGGGTGGAAACACTCATATGTAAGCCCATGACCAAATATGAAGAATTTTAAAAAAATAATTTCAAGTCTCCTAAGGGGTAACTCGACGAGTTGAGACCCTCAGGACTAAAATTTCGTCCGTTTCGCTTTATCTCTTACCGTTTGGGCTGTAGGGGCGGTTTCTTGGAGTGTAAAGTGTCCCTATTAGCTTATTCGCACCGTAAAACCGCCTCTACAGCCTGAAACGGTAAGAGATAGAGCGAAACGGACGAAATTTAGCCCAGAGGGTCTCAACTCGTCGAGTTACCCCTTAGAGACATGAAATTATTTTTAAAAATTCTTCATATTTGGTCATGGGCCTTATATGGCTTTTTGGAGAAATTGAAGACCACCTTCGACCCAAGATATCAAATTGGGCACGAACTTTTTTCGGCAATCGTCATGTATATAGTCAACCTTCAAAACCCTAAAGGCGGATCAAAATCGGAGGGTTACACTTAGGTATGTTCCCTTGTAAGTGCGGCCAGCACCGCAAGCAGCGCTGTTCCATTCCATCCCAGCCCATTCCGTTCCATTCGCCACGCACCGCCGTCGGCCGTCAGCAAGAACTGCAATGCTGTCCCGTCTGCGTCCTGCAGGAACAGGCGCCACCAAGCCATAGGAGGGGCGGGGCGAGGCGGGGTGGGGCGCGGCGGGGCGGGGCGGGGCGGGGCGGGGCGGTGGGATGGGCTTGACCTAAAAGGGCACCTCTCTCGTCTGCCGAGCTGTTTTGTACTTCACTTGGGTTTCAGAATACTACTTTCCTGTTCATACAAGACGGTTTGTATGTGTGTGTCGTTGTGCCCCACGCCGTATTTCATTGTGAAACCTGAGGAGGCGTCGGCACTTCGCATCCGCAGACTTACGGAATTGTTCTTTTCCCGTTGCGATGATCCAGCATGGGCGGCAGAAGAGAGAGGGCCTGCCCGGCCCCGGCCCTCCGTGACAGTCCCATCACGACCAAGTGACGAATAGGAGAGTCCGCTATCATCACCACCTACCGCACCAGCAAATGTGTAGGCAGCGTCAGCCGTCCATCTACCTCGCAAAAAACTAAAGGACGAAAAAGGGAATTTCGCGCCTACTTTTACAACTGCTAACTACGCGTGAGGGGAGCTCATTAGCAAATAAATATATGGGAATGAATTATTAATGATTCAATAAAGCAATTGCTCTTGCAATGAAGTGCAGTTTGGTCCTCTCATGCACTACAGAGAGGGAACGAGAATTTCAAGGGCTCGGCGCGGGTCGGCTGGGCGCGCGAGGCTATAGAAGTGAACTCTATTGCCCCGAGGACAGAGATGTACGCCGCGGAGGCTGGCTGGCTGGCAAAGCATCACATCCAGGAATCGCATTAGTTACCCTGACGTTCTTCGCCGAGCCGAGCCGAGCGGGACCGTAAGCTTCATTCCCCCTGAGGCGTTAAATGAAAAACCACCCGCCACCCGCACCTGTCATCAGCTGCATCAGAAAAATTTTCATCACCGCGTCATCGTAGTGGGATCTCCCCCCCCCCCTCCCTACTCTCTCTCTCTCTCTCTCTCTCTCTCTCTCTCTCTCTCTCTCTCTCTCTCTCTCTCTCTCTCTCTCTCTCTCTCTCTCTGTCCGCCGCAACCCATCATATAGCGAGAAAGCCGAGACGACGCGAAGGGTTTCAAGCCGGGCAAATTAATAATTCCAGAGCGCTGTGAAAAATTCACAATTCACATTCATCCCTAATTAAGAACGTAAGTGACGCGCGCCATGACAGGGCAGCGCCACGCTATCATCGATTCGGTCGGCTGCATTACGAGAGGTCGCTGTCCCCGTGCGTCCCGCCGCGCGCGGTGCCGGGCCGGGCCGGGCCGGGCCGGGCCGCTTATTTTGAGAAGCTCATCGAGTTCGGCACCTACATCTGCCAGCTTCACTAAGTTCGGTCCCTTTCACTTCCAATTTCAAAGGTTAGGTTAAGTCATGGTAGGCTAACCTAACCTAGCCCAGCCTAGCCTACCCTAACATACCCTAACGTAAACTAACCTAACCTAGCCTAGCCTAACCTAACCTAATCGAACGCTTAAAATTTGGGGCTTTCTGGCGGTTGGATGCCGAACTCGATGAGCTTCTCAAAATAAGCGGCCGGGCCGGGCCTACTCCACAACTCGTCGCGCCGTCTCGCCCTAGCCCGCCCCGCCCCGCCCCGCCCCGCGCCCTCCCTCTGCAGTACCGCCTAGCCCGGCGTCGTTCGAATTTCCCCCGAGCCGAGCGAACACCGTCGTGCATAACTTAACGGCTGTACAGGATGTGGTGGGAAGGCCGGTGGGGCCGCTAGGGCCGGCCTCGGCCCCTTATCCGCGGGCCCATTGACGCGGTCACGGACGGCGCGGTGCGGCCGGCGGCAAGGTGTGGGCGGCCACGGCCACGGCCCCGGCCAGGTAGTGCCGACGGAGGAGGCGCGTTAGGCCGGGCCTCTACACAGGACCTCTACAGCGTCCACAGCAAGACCCGACGGCACGTCTTACTATAGTATTCCAAAGTGTATTCCACGCATGCAAAAGTGAGAAGAGCGAGCATGTATTTGAAAACGGGAATGGGCAATGAGGTCACTGCGTAACTCAAAGGGTGACAAATTTGTGTTCTTTTGTGGCGGCACATCCCAAAAGGAAACGTTAGGCGACAAAATTGTCGCCGAAAAAAGGTCACACGTATGTGTCGCTCAAAAAAGGTCACAAATTAGGGATGTTTTCGATCTCCGAATTTGAATGACGATTCTTCTTCTTCTTCTTCTTCTTCTTCTTCTTCTTCTTCTTCTTCTTCTTCTTCTTCTTCTTCTTCTTCTTCTTCTTCTTCTTCTTCTTCTTCTTCTTCTAATAATAATGATGCTATTTCGCCACGTTTCCGTCTTTGCTTCGCATGGAACACGTCGTATTTCTATCAGAAAATCGCCACCCCTCTCAGTTCCTTTCCCTCTTGCTCGTGTTGCGGGCTGGTCCCCACTGCATGCGCGAGCTGCAGCATGAGTCGACGCGCCCGGGGAACGTCTCTCGACTTGCAGACACGTTCGTCGGCCATTAAAGCGCTGGAAACGGCGCGGCGGAGGAAAAGGAGACGGCGGCGCAAAAAGTAGGCAAATTTGTTGTCGAACGTCTAGATGTGTGCGCGCCGCGGCGGGGGGAGGGCGCCGCCCGCTCTGGAGCCTGCGGTGGAGACACGTGAGACTACGTGCCCGAGACCGCCCCGCCCCGCCCCGCCCCGCCCCGCCCCGCCCCGCCCCGCCCCGCCCCGCCCCGCCCCGCCCCGCCCCGCCTCGCCCCGCCCCGCCCGCCCGCCCCGCCCCCGCCCGCCCCGCCCGCCCCGCCCCGCCCCGCCCGCCCCGCCCCGCCCCACCCCGCCCGCCCCGCCCTCGCCCCGCCCCCCGCCCCGCCCCGCCCGCCCCGCCCCGCCCCGCCCCGCCCCGCTCCGCCCCGCCCCGCCTCGCCACGCCCCGCCCCACTCCGCATCCAACACGTGCGCCCCGCGGCGTCTGCTCATCCCGACCGATCCCATTCCATCCTCATCCCTGCTCGCTGATTTACACCAATCCCATTGGCTGCCTCCGAGAGCCTCTCTGTCTCTCTTGTCTTCCTCCGATGCTCAGCCTCTTCCCTGTTCCGTTGTGTTTCTCTCTCTCTCTCTCTCTCTTCTGCTCTCGCGGCGTGGATGTGGCTGACATCGCGGGTAGGGCTCCGCCTGGCCCCGCCCCGCCCCGCCCCGCGCGGCCCTGCAGGCCCTGCCCGCCGGGCACACGGAGTGAGTGATCCACATTGATTCTCCGGCGCTCTGCCGCGCCGCTCTGCCGCGCCCGCACGCACGCTCACTGCATGCGAGCCCCCCCGGCCGGCGCGGCTGTGTTAGACTTACACTCGAATCCCAAGTGTGTGAATGTTCACACACTAGTAGGTGTGTGCATGTAGCGCTCTTGTAATCCGTTTTTTTCGGGCCTGGAATGTCTCCATTAGAGGACAGGTGTTCGAATTCACACATGCTTACAGGTGTGCGACATTCAAACTCTCGGGTTTTCAATGGTGGGGGCACGGCATGAGAGAAAGGGCGTCCTGAAAAAGAAACTTCAGAGCCCACTGGACCCTGTTTTTGTACCCCCCGACATTACCCCATCTTATTGAATGCTCAAACTGCGCGTAACGATTACGTATACCGAATCGTTCATAAAACCGTGGGGTCTTATTACACTGGGAAAACAAAGGTAGGACCTTATGCCATTAAAAGGCGCTAAATTCGAGTGCCTTTAGAAAGGCACGATTTGTGTCCAAAGGTACTAAAATTTAGCACCTTTCGAGTAAATTAGTTCTTTTGTAGGGGTGCTGTTTGAATAATGCCTTTGTAATGGCACTATTACAAGTAGCACCCCAAGAAGGGCGTTATGTCCTACCTTTTCTTCTCCAGTATATTTCACAATCAAACATTGTTGGCTGAGCTGAATTTATTGGCTGAGCTGAATTTAAATTTAAATTTAATTTGAACTTTAAATGCTCAGCCCTGTCAGAATGCGCCAAGGGGAGACCGACGGGAAGACGGCGTGAGGTGAGGCGCCAGGCGTGAGACGTGAGATGAGAGATGTGGACAGGCTTGCCAACCACCAATGCACAACTTCCAATTGTAGATTATCGGTGTTTTAGCATCCAACTTCAGCGCGCCGCAGGCCAAGGTAGACGCACTTTCAGCTCAGCCTCACACGGTTTTAACGTGCGTCTACCTTGTATTGTACTCCTGTGCTATACTTTTAATGTGGAAATCACGAAAAGAAAAGAGTACCCTGTCATGGCCAGGAACGTTGAGGTTGAAGTGAAGCGTGCTGTGTGCATCCCCCCAAGCCTACACTGAGGCCTACACGCTCCGCCCTGCCACCGCCCCGCCCCACCCCGCCCCGCTCCACCCCGCCCCGCCCGAGCGATGAGGTCTGGTCGCGGAGCGGTGGTGATGTGGAGCATCATCTCGTTGTTGCGGTGTACCGGCCATGCAAAACGCATCGGACTGGAGCAGAGCACGCAGCACTCTCATTTCAGGATGTGATCGAACGGCCGGCCCCTCCTCAACCCGCCCCGCCCCGCCCCGCCCCGCCCCGCCCCGCCCCGCCCCGCCCCGCCCCTTCTCAACCCGCCCCGCCCCGCCCCGCTTCGCCTCGCTCAGCCACTGCAGGCCGTTTACATTATTATAGCGTTACGTTTCACGTCGTAATGCGGGTTCGTTTTGATTCCCGATGATGGTCGGCTGGGCCGCCGGACCGACTCGATTGGCTCCTGCTGTCCTACACTGCCACAAACCTCCGCGCGGAGTTAGGCCCCGTCCGTCCGTCCGGGCGGCGCCAGGTGCGGCCGTGCCGTGGTAGTCGAGGTGGCGTTCAAAGTTGGTTCCAACTTTTGTTGTTGTCACGGAGATGATGATGATGATGACGATGACGACCACGACATTTCCTCACGCCCCCCGGCCCGGCCGTCAGCAGGGGACGGGGTCAAAACTTTTTTAATGAAACGGCGACGGCCACAGGCTGAGATTGCAACCTGGCGGCTCAAAGGGGAGCGGCTGCACAGGGCGCCCAGCAGGGCCCAGGGGGCGCCACGGGCACCACAACGATGCGCTTATTGAAAAACACGTGTTCAATAATCATTAATAATAAAAACAACTTTACTGGTGAAACAAAGCTAGGACAACGCCTCACCTTTCCCATGGGGTTTCAAAGCGATTCTGAGTGAAGTGTCAGCCTATAAAAGGTGCGATGTTCTATCTTTTACTGCGAACCGAGTGTGGCTGTGTCACACATTTGTAAGGTGCCTGAATTTCCATTCGTACACCCTGGTGTGAAATATCTGAGGGAAAAAATACCTTTTGCTTTACTGTCGGCAGTTTTGAGCAGTCGGTGTCGGACTTCATATATCACGCGCCCTAGCGGCCCGCCTCCACTAGCACCTGCGTTCAGCCCCACGCTGCGCTTAATTACTCCCGATCGAAACCGGCTAAACTATAGGGACAATGGGGACAGCCTGGCCAACGTATGACAGCTCTCAATTTTCCGTGTTCATTTCTTTTTTCGATTTTTCCCCATGAAATAACTGTACATTTCTTACATTTGCGCGAAACTAAATCAGGCCGCCACCTGCACGAAGCCCCCGCTGCCGTGCTCCGTCTGCCGTGCAAAATGTTGGCCAGTTTATCGCTGGCGCCGCTTATGTTCTTATTTTTCAAATTGCTCTTGCTACGCATGCGAGCGGGTGGGCCCGGGCCGGGCCGGGCTGGGGCGTGGCCCAAACGTTTTGCCAAAAAGTTGGTCGGGGGATCAGGCGGGCCGGACCATAGGGCACAGCAGGCCGGGGACGGGCGGGGCGGGGCGGGGCGGGGCGGGGCGGGGCGGGGCCGGGCAGCTCGCATTACAATAATCGAGCAGGCAGGCGCAACGCTCAGCCCGGCCCGGCCCGGCCGGCGAGGTGAGGGGCTTTTGTTTCGTACTTCATCCCTCAGGCCGGGCCGAAGCGACGCGCCCGGAATGGAGAATCTGTGCAGCAGCCCAACCCCGCCTCGTGCACCTCGGAGGGGAGCGTCGCGCAGACCTGCGGGGCGGGGCGGGGCGGGGCGGGGGGCAGGAGCAGGGGCAGGCCGGGCCAGAGGCGCTCGCTATTCCGTTTGTCGTCAAATCAACGAGATATCGAAGTCAGTATCGGCGGCGGAGGAGCGAGGGAGGTAGGGGACGCGAGGCAGTCACTATCGGAGCGGCAGCCATAGGCGGCGCGGGATTATAGCGTATCCCCTGAGCGCGCTCTCCTCCTCCCTTCTCCTCTCCTCTCCTCCTCCCCTCTCCTCCCCTCCCTTCCCCTCACCTCCTTTCCGTAGGCCAGCGCGACAAAAGCCTCTTATAATTCCAATTTCTTCTGGAGGAAGCGGCCTTTTTGCCTCGCCGGTGACAAATTCAAAGACGCTCTCGCCCCTCTCGCTCCCCCCCTCCCCATCTCCCGCCTCGCCGCCTCTTTCTCTCGCACACGAAGGCGGGCCTTGTTCGCCACGCCGTTTCAAAGATATGGGTAAAGATGCTTCGGCAAATTAATGCAAATTAAGACAATGGGAGGGCAGGGGCAGAGGACAAAGCGAAGCGTTCACTCGTATGCGAACAATAAAGTTGCTCGCGCCCCTCTTCACCTCTCCTCTCCTTGCAATGCAATTCCGTCTCTCTCTCTCTCTCTCTCTCTCTCTCTCTCTCTCTCTCTCTCTCTCTCTCTCTCTCTCTCTCTCTCTCTCTCTCTCTCTCTCTCTCTCTATCTCTCTCTCTCTCTCTCTCTCTCTCTCTCTCTCTCTACACACACACACACACACACACACACACACACACGAGTACACGCTCAATCCGCAGAACAGAATGTTTTCGAACAGCAGCGGCAGCAGCAGCTCAGCAACAACAACAATGCGATAGGAGGTAATTAGAGGGGATGCAGGGGGCGAGAATGGATTCCTCAGTCAGCCTGGCCACCTGATCCTCCCCCAGTGTCGCGTACCCCGCCACGCCACGCCACGCCACGGCTTTGATTGCCCCAGAATGGCCGCTCTGCGACGCTACCGCCCCGCCCCGCCCCGCCCCGCCCCGCCCCGGACTCAACCGGATCTAGAGCTGGAGTGCGAATCTCGACTCGGCGGTATGAGGGCGCGTCGTGCCGGGGCCACCCTCAGGACGCCCCCAGGACACCCGACACCGATGTCCCACGTGCGCCTCCCCCGGGGACCTACCTCAATTACAGTCCAGGGAGCGTATGGCTCAGGCGACAATTGGACATTACATTGTTTTTTTTGTAGGGGGTGGGGTGGGCGCCGAGGCAGGCGCGTGCGTGCGTGTGTCGCAGTGGTGTCACGGTAAACCGCGGCTATCCAAGAACAGAGCTTCGAAAGGAGATAGCCTGGTGGGCGCGTCGGCGAGCTGTACACTCTAAATGACCATGTGGACTTTATTGCTACTAACTTGCGGACTTCTGTGTACCACGTTCCTAAGCTGCTTACAATATTGTGTTTCGGAGGTTTCAGTTGGTAACTAGCTGTTTATTTTTTGTGACTTATTACAGCTTCATCTCGAGCATCATCATATATCGTATCGAGCTTATTCGGCATGCAGAAGTCCACAAAAGTGCACTGTAAATACCAGAGCGAGGATCCTCGCCCTCAGGAGAGCGAGATATTTTCCCTCTCTCTTTAAGAGCGAGGTGTGGTTTTCTCGCTTGATTAGAGCAATAAATTCAAAAATCTCGCCCTGTTAGAGCGAGGATTGGGAAACCTCGCCCTTTCTGGGTCAGGATTGTTACCCTTGATCTCACTCAATTTGAGTCATGTTGCAGATTCTTTCTCAATAAGAGCGAGGTTCCTAAAGTCTCACTTAAATGGGACGACGGAAAAAAATCTCGCTCTTTTTAGATAAGACATCTCACTCTTGGATTTGCAGTGTGAATATAACTTTAGAGTCCATGGTCACTTAGAGTGTAGGGAATGGCCATCCAGCAGCACCCCATGCCTGTAGGCCGAACATATTCGGGGAGAGGGGGAGGGGGGGGTTGCTGCTCCTGCTCGGTGCGGTCTATGGCCTGGCCGCTCGATTTGTTTCTCACTTCTATTTCCATGCATTGGGAGGAGGCGGCCGCACCCGCCCCGCCCCGCCCCGCCTCGCCCATGTTTTTCCGTGGTGTTGGCGGAGAACGTGATTTCGGATTGAATTCCTTAGCAGCCGCACCACCCTCGACTGAGCCTGCTTCTTGTCCTGGTCACGTTCGGGCGGCGCGGGCCGAGGGCCGGGGTGGGCTGTGTGGAGCGGGGGAGGGGGAGGGAGGGGGGGGGACGCCCGCGACCGCACACACCTTGACTCACCTCCGAAGTAAGGAGGGGGTCTGCGACTCTGGTCAGCCTCGCGTACGCCTGAGGAGGTGTTCCCGCTCCCCCAGAAGTCCTTCTGTACGGTACGGCTCACTCCCGAGAAAATAAGGGGCTTTTTTACCTGTAAAGTGTAGTACTTGAACTCTAAACAGTCGCAATAATGTACTTTTCGATTTCATCAAAGTGCGTGAAAAATCAAAAACAGACTTTTCTGGGCGCAGAGAGCCAGAAAAGTGCAATTTTGCCGCTTTCGCAGCCCAGCAGCCCAGGCAGGAGCTGGCTGCGCTTTCCGCGAGGAGAACAAGTGCCGCATTGTGGCGTCCTGTAGGCTGATTCCGCAAACGCGTTTCGTCGCTCTGTCTCGCTCGCACCTGTACAGTAAGTTCCTTGAGTGCGAGAGAGACAGAGCGACGAAACGCGTTTCCGGACGGAATCAGCCTGCTGTCCGGCCCGCGCGCAGGCGCAGTGTCCGCGCAGTCTCGCCTCGCCTCGCCCCACGCCGCTAGCGGGGCTCCGTGACGCGGCTTGATTTGCGAGTCACGAAAGAAAGCATCGTCGTCATCTGCACACCGACGCGCGGCGGCGGCGTCCGAAGTGGCCCGGCCTGGCCCGGCCACTCCGCCGCCGAATCCCCCAGCGACGCGCGCGCCCGCCTGACCCCGCGCGGACGCAGCCCCTTGAGTGCAAAGTGAGTGCGGTGAGGCGGGGCGGGGAGAGTCATAGAGTGCCATAGAGTGCCCCGCGCCGCGACGGCGGGGCGTGGACGGGGAAAGCGCGGCCGCATCTGTCCTCGTCGCACTGCCGCGCCGCGCCGGGCCGCGCCGGGAAGCGTGTGCTATCGCCGTGACCGGACAATTGCGCCTCTGGCCCCTCTGGCCTCCTAACCTCACGTCTGTGTCACGTCCCTGCCAAGGCCGACCGCTGACCCGCGCCGCACCTCGCCAATCAGGGAGAGAGAGAGAGAGAGAGAGAGAGAGAGAGAGAGAGAGAGAGAGAGAGGGAGGGAGGGAGGGAGAGGGAGAGAGAATATATTAATTTCTTAATATTTCATTGGGTCAACCTCTAGGTAGGTCAAATAAAAGTGAAGAGTTTTGTATTTTCTAAATCCATTAAATATATTATTGCTGAGATACATTTCAAATTAAAATAAATAATCATATTTAGGGATTTAAAGGCCGGTAATATTACCGGTAAGATATGGTAATTTACCGTATTTTACGGTTATATGACGCGAGGGCCGGTAATTTTGGTAATATTTGGTAATATTGAAAATACTTATTTTTGGCTGTTTCTGACTCTAAACTCCGATGTTTTATCATCTTTGCGTTTAAATATGCACGCGAACAACGAGATAACCAGGGCAGCTCAACAAAACACCCAAACTGTGACTGCATACTCAAGAGTTACTTGTGCCTCAAAACGAACTGCGAATGAACTAGCATAATGGACAGGAGAATGTAAGCAATAAATAATGTAAGGAATTGTAAACATGAGGATGAACTTTGTGAAATGACTCCAGCACTTACAGCAATATTTGTGTTATTTTTTCATTTGAAATGCATACACTGGCATTCAATTACTGTGACGTCACATTCTATTTAATGTGAATACTGTCATATTCTGTTGGATATTTTCCTAATATTCTTTCGAATGTGATTGTAAAATTCAGCCCGCATAGTCCGGCCGATTCACGTTTAAGTACATGAATGTACACACTAAATTCTTATAAAGTTTTTTATACGCAGCTACATATTTCTGTAAACTTGCTGTATTTTTGAATAATTTAATGCAGATATGTGACAAATTTGTTCATAGTGGGCTTATTGTGTTAATAGCTCGGCACAAAATTATGCGTATATAGAGCATGTTTACAAAAAACCTCTAGCTGCGTATAAAAAAAAGTTCAAAAGAATTTAGTGTGTAGCATCGCTTTCTAACCAATGCGACAGTTTTTACATTCAAAACAATGTGACGGCAGAGTATTTGAATAACAGTGTACGTATTGTAAAAACACATTTCTGAATATGAAAAAACATCATTTTGTCTTTGCGCTGTCTATATTTCTACTTCAGATGAGTAAAGATCGACCTTTCGGTGCTGAAAACTAATGACTGGGCTCTTTAGGTGATTAATATGGTACAAGATTTTAATTTACATACCATAATCACTTAAGGACAACCTGTATAAGGTGTTTTTTAAAAATTACCAAATATTACCTAAAATTACCGTAATTTACGGTAATTTACGGTAAATTACGGAGACATTTTATATTACCGGTCATTTTAAATCCCTAATCATATTAAGGCAAGAGCGAACTTGTTTGAAAATTTGATAAATATACTAAGCGTTGACAGCGTAGCTCGAAGGATTTTTCTGAAAATCCCTTAGGTTTTCCCTGAAATATTTTCAAAGTCGGAAGAATCGCATTTTGGTTTCATACATCACCTAGTCAACCTTTAGGTAAAGGTCAAATGAAATAGACGCGTAACACATTGCAAAAAATGTAAGTTTTTTGACGGAATTTTGGCTACATTCAGGTGCAATATAAAGGGGGGGGGGGTGGAGGGAGTGAGGCCCCCCCCTCCCCATCGTCCTCCAGTAAACCGCCTGAAAGGTAGGCAACCAGGGCTATAACACCCCTGTGTGTAGGCAACCCATGGGGTATCCCCCCCCCCCTCCCTCCCCGCGGGGCGTACACTCAAAATAAAATAATTCGCGTCTGAGCTAAAAAATAACAGGTTTTCTATGTTGTTTTTTTTAGCTGAATAGGCGCAGCTAATTTTTAAGCTGCGGTGCTCATTTTCTAGGTACCCTGCTATTTATTTTTCTGCTGTTTTAAGTTTTTAGACGCGGTGGTAATGTTTTACATGTAATTCCAGCTGAGCGGTTTTGTTTTTGCGTGTAGCGTATGCATAGGCGACTCCGTGCTCCGCCCCCTGTGACTATTGGTCGGCCTCTTCACTGTTCGGGTCGGGCCGGGTCTGGCCGCACAGTGCAGATCTCACGTCCATGTGCTGTCGCGGGCCGCACCGCCACCGCCGTGGACACTCATGCGCGAGGTGAGGCGAGGTGAGGTGAGGTGAGGCGTGGTGTGCCCTTCTGGCTCCTGAATGGAGGCGCTCTGCCCTGCGCGGCTCCATCTGATGACCTCTCTCTCCTCTCAGGGAAAGTTGTGGTGTGGTGTCCACGGAGTACTATTCAAGCGTCACGCCGTCCCAGCCCGCCCCGTCCCGCCCCGACTGCAGATCTAGTCCTCCGAATCCGAGATATTTGAAGCCCAGCGCTCCGCCTGCCTGCACAGTGCAGAGGTAGAACTGTAAGGGAATGACCCGCAGCTCTGTGCTCGCCTCATACACTGAGAAACGTGCACATTATTGTGGATGTATGAATTCCCATTCGTATAGGCCTACTTGAACATTTTCCTAAAGTGTTCACACTCTTCTCAAAACTAGTGTGAAAAATCACGCACCTGCAAGTATGAGAATTTTCACACTTGGGTTTCCAGTGTGACATCAAATCTACGCCAGAGTCAGACAATCGTCGATTCAGTGGACAAAAATACCGTCGATTGCTTTGACGACATTGCGTGAGACGTACGTACGTCGGAACCGTTTTCGATTACTTCGATATTGGACATTCTCCGGGACGCACGTATGAGGGCGCTGAGGTTTGACGAACGTTTCTTTCTTTCACTTTTTTTTTCTAGAACACGGCGCGTTTGGTCTGGGCCGGACAGTGCAGCCATCCCGTCCCGTCACACTCGGATGACATGACTACATACATAACGCAATACATTCGTCGCTTACTGCGCGGCACGTCCGCATCTCGAATCGGGAACGACATCATAGACATCATAGACAGCCGCTCCTGGTCTACTCAAGGACGGCCCCGGCCACGTCATTCCTCCGAAAATCCCTGTATGTGTGTGGGGGGGGGGGGGGGATGTCTGTAAATTGAAGAAAAAATGAACTAAGGTAATCCGGCTGACAGTAGCCATTTTGGGTAATCCCGGCGTGTTAAACACAGAAAGCTCTAGATAATCCAAGGTAATCCCAGGGTAATTAGGGGTAACCTGGGGTAATCCTAAGGGAGTCCACGGTAATCCTTCTTGGAAAGATTGTGTAATCCAGAGGGAATCCTGGTAAACAGTAATTCGCAGGTGACACAGAGTTTGAGTGTCGTTTCCCCCTGCTCAGTGTATGTACTTCTCTAGAGTTTCCTTTCGTCGGCGCAATGGATCTCGGGCCGTTTCTAATTTGCATACGTGACTCTCCTCCGAGGGCTGCTCGCGTTCCCTTTATCTCAGCCGCCGCGCCGCACAGTAGCGTGTCTGCCGTGATACGGGGGCGCTCATCAGCGAACCCCATTTGTGTTTCACTTTCATCTGGCTGGGCGCCACCCCTTCCCCCCGCCCCGCCTCGGTAACGCGAGACGCAAGCCAATGAAAATAGCTTGTGAAGGGTTGCGACACCCCGGCGCGCGCCGAGCCGTCCGACAAGAGGGAATACATATGGCTGCGTCAAAGGGAGATGTTTTTGAGCTAAATGGGTGGCGATATTTTAGAGCAAAGGCTTCCTGGGCTTGTATGGAGAAGGAAAAAGCGCGATGCTTTTAAGCGACATTGAAAAGATTGGAGGAGTCTTTGACCGTTGCAAGTCCGCTGCCTGAAACTCATTGAAATTGGAACTCCTCCTCCTCCTCCTCCTCCTCCTCCTCCTCCTCCTCCTCCTCCTCCTCCTCCTCCTCCTCCTCCTCCTCCTCCTCCTCCTCCTCCTCCTCCTCCTCCTCCTCCTCCTCCTCCTCCTCTTCCTCCTCCTCCTCCTCCTCCTCCTCCTCCTCCTCCTCCTCCTCCTCCTCCTCCTCCTCCTCCTCTGAAACCTGTTGTCCATTCCAAAACGGTACAAGTCAGGGGTCCGAGCCCGGCCGTCTTCATCGGCCCATCAGGGTAAAGAACGCGTGGGGCGCCGCTGTGGGCGGATGTCCCGCCGGGGGGTGGCCGCGCCGGCCCCGGCCCCGGCCCCGGCCCCGGCCCCGCACAGCGCGGCTCACTCCAATTTGAAAAATGAAATCGTCCCTCATCAGGCTGCCGGTCGGGGGTCATTCGGGCCACTGCCCCGGCCCGGCCCGACTCCTCCGCCGTATGGGGGATGGACGCTCCCGAGGAAGCGGCAGGCGGGGCCGGGCGGGGCGGGGTCCGCGTGGAGTCTCCCTGCAGGGTCACGGAGGCAGCCCGGCCTGGCGTGGCCCTGCGGGGCCTGCGGCCTGCGGGGCGCCTCGCGGGTCGGGCGGGAGGGGTTGTCTGCCCGCTGTTGAATATTCAACTGGACATACTTTGGCGCGCTGAGGGCCGGGGGCCGAGCTCCCCCCCACCGCACGGCTCACGATAAACACTACCGCGAAATCGTGATGGATCCCACAGGTTTTATCGCCGCCACCGCCGCGCCCTCGCGTCCCCCATGCAGATGTACCCGGCAGTGACCGCGCGAGCTCGGGTTTCTTTTCATCTTCTGCTCTCCCTCTCCCTCTCCCTCTCCCTCTCCCTCTCCCTCTCCCTCACCCTCTCCCTCTCCCTCTCTCTCTCCCTCCCCCTCTCCCTCTCCCTCTCCCTCTCACACTCACACTTTCAGAAATGGGTGTGCCCAACCCAAAGGGTACTTCGCGTATTTCCGCCTAAAGCCGTGGCGCGGCGCCACCTTCATATCCACTCTTGGTAATTATCGTCGTCCCTGCCGCCCCGAAATTTGCGCGCTTTTGCCTCCGGAGCGTCGGGGAATGTAGAGCACACCCCGGGCGGGGCGGGGCGGGGCGGGGCGGGGCGGGGCGGGGCGGGGCACCTCTGAGAGATGATTTCCTGCTCGGTACTTAAATGTACGCGCGGCAAAACAAAGAGTGGCGCGGCGCGCGGTGCAGCAGCGACACTGGCGCCGCAGTAATCTCCAAGTAACTGCTTGGTGTTCCGCAGGTTGGCGGCTCTGCTTTACGCAGCTAGGCCCGCCCCGCGCCGCCCCGCCCCGCCCCGCCCCGCCCCGCCCTGCGTTGCCATTAAGGAAGTATGGAAATGACCATACAGCCTGGCACTCCATTGTAGGCGGAGCGGGGAGTCGGAGCTGGGGCTGGGCCTGTATGACCCCGTCCGCGCAGAGGCGAGCTTTTTCAAAGAAACTGCAACCAGTAGCAGCGGCCTGGCCTGGCCGCGGGGCGGGCGCCGTGCCGTCCGGCCGGCTCCTCATGCGATCAAGTCTTAATGTGGTCAAGTGGCAGACTTGCTCATTCCGGCCGGGAAACTTGATAGCTGCAGTCGTCGCAGTGGTGGGTTGAGTGACCCGGCCCAACCCGCCAGACTTTGACTCGCTCTGATGGACGGGGCGCATAGCGGCGAAACGTGATCCACTCGGCCGAGCATATTGGCGCTCGGAATCGTCATTAATTCCTTTCCTTTAAATTGCCTCCCCATGACATGGGCGCCTGCATGGGGTGCATCTCAAAACGGGGGAACACTAGTTATGGGCACTCGACGGGAAACCCAAGTGTATAAATGTCCCATACACTTGCAGATGTGTGAATATACATTCTTTCACTTGGAGCAATCGGAAAAGTGAGAATTTTCCACAGAGTGCCACCCACTTGAAGGGGCATGGGTGCAGGAACTCACACATCAACAAGTGTGCGACATTGACACACTTGGGTTTTGAGTGCACATGAGGAACAGGGAAGGAAAGGAAGGACGAGGAGCGCGCCTGCAACAGGATTTCAAAGACGTGACATCACTTGTGCCGCCTCTTACTGCTGGTAAACGACAGGTGAGAGGAGGTGAAGGGTGGTGACGTCACGTTCAGCTGATAGCATATAGGAACACGTTCAGCTCTGGAGGAGGGGGGGGGGCGAGGAAGGGGTAGATTTATATCGAGAGGTACGAAGAGTGGGGAGGTTGGAAGGGTAGAGGTAGAGGAGGTAATGTTTTTGGAGGGGACGCGTAATTAAATTTGGGGTTGAAACACTGGAGTATTACAGGTATAAACACGTATGGGCAAAACAGAAGACATGGAAATAACACGTTAGTAGATGCTCTCCAGTTCAGACGCAATGACATGGCCGCTTCTCAATAGCAAGTAGTACACCCGAAAAGCTATATATCTGTTCTATGACCAAAAGAAACAAAAAATTTCTCTTTTGAAAAGCCTTTCATAAAACGTAGCGACTTGTCTGTCTGTCTGTCTGTCCACTTCGGCATTTCCCGGCCTGTCTGTCTGTCTGTCTGTCTGTCTGTCTGTCTCTCTCTCTCTCTCTCTCTCTCTCTCTCTCTCTCTCTCTCGCTCTCTCTCTCTTTCGCTCTTCGTCTCTCTTACTTTACTCCGCGTGTGCGTCTTCCTAGAGGCAGAGGAAGTGCCCCACCCTGGAGGGCCGTGGCAAATCACGGCGCGTCCTGTGATGAACGGTTTGAATGAGCGCTGCGAGCGGAGCGGCTGCGAGCGCTCGGTACAGCGAGGGGCCGAGCGCTGCTCGTTACGACCGCGTCATCCCGTCCGCTGAGGCTGCCCCCCGGGCCGCTCCAGGTGCGATCGCCTTATGCAAATCGCGCTGCTCAGCGCCGCCGCCATAACGCCCCGCCCGAACCGGACGGGGAAACTTTCAACGCCTCTGTCATCGATAAAACGACAACGCGCGGTACCCGACCCGGGGCTGAACGCGTGAGCTGTAAACCCAAGTGTGTGAGTATCCCACACACCTGTAGGTGTGTGAATTTTCATTCGAACACTTTAACAAGGGAAGATGCACTGGAAATCGAAGAGTACGAATGTCGCTCACTTGTTGGTGAGCAAAAAAATTCACTCAGGTGAGCAAATAATCATTCACTCACTTACAGGTGAGCCAACAACCATTCACTCACTTTTGTGGGTAAGCTAATAACCATTCACTCACTTGTAGGTGAGCCAACAACCATTCACTCACTTATGGGTGAGCGAATAACCATTCCCTCACTTGAATGTGAGCAAATAACTATTCGGTCACTTGTAGGTACAAGTAAGTGAATGGTTATTCGCTCACCTACAAGTGAGTGAATGGTTATTTGCTCACCTACAAGTGAGTGAACTTATTTTCTCACCTACAAGTGATTGAATTTCTTTGCTCACCTACAAGTGAGTGACATTCATACACTTGGATTTCCAGTGTGTGTAGTTTTATTGGAATGCCACAATATTATATTGAATGGAAAGCCGCACACTTACTTGTGTGCGACACTCACACACTTGGGTTTCCTTTGCGGCGGGGCGCAACGCCAGGCCGGGCCGGCCCGAAACCGTCCAAGAGTGATATTCTCCACTTAATGTCGAGGCGAGCCCAAATAGACCCAGGTGGGGGACAATAAACAGGCGCGTAATGTGTACGCACACGCTTTGACCCATTCATGCTCGAAATGGTTTGGGGGGAAAATCCCATTATTTCTCCTTCGTAATGCTATGAAAATGTATTCGTATTGGAGCAGCGGTTGGTCCGACAGTCTTTCGAACGGGGCGGTGAGCCGGGCCGAACCGCGTCACAGCGGGAGTACCGCACTCGGGCCGAGAAGTCCAATTAACGCGTGTTTATTACGCACAACTCCAGCAGCGGGAGGGGGAGGGGGCATAAAAATCCTTATTGTTGGAAACGAATAAAACAGTGTGTCGAGTCACCTACGCGCGGAGCAGGAGGGCAGGGGCAGGGCGTTCGGGTCAGAGCAGCGAAGAGGGCGAGCACAGATGCTCGTATGCGTCCGAAAACGACAGGTGAGAGTGAGACGTTCGAACTAGAACATGGCTCCATCTCACTCTCACCTGTCGGTTTCGGACGCATACGAGCATCTGAGCTCGCTCTCTTCGCTGCTCTGGTTCGGGTGCAGCCGGCCGGCCGGCCGGGCCGCAGAGCGGCGGCGTTTTAGTGCGACACACTGCGCGGCGCGGCGCGGCGCGCGGGGACTGACCCGCCCCGCCCTCCTGGAGCAGGAGAAGAAGTCCTGTAACGGCCTGTGTCGCCCCGAGGCCGGCCCGCGTGCGTACACGCACCGCGCACGCCGCGCACTCAGGGCAGCCAGCTATTTTACGGCCGCAATAAACGTTTGCGCTCTTTCGGAAAGGTGGAATTTGCATCATTAGGCGGGAGGGCCGGGCAGGCCTGGGTGGGACGGGCAGCGGCGGGCAGCGGCCAGCGTGAGTGATCTCGGCTGGTCACGGCCCTTCTTGCTGCCGTTACACTGTTGAACCAAGTGTGCAACTGTTCAACACTTGAATGTGTGCAACTTCCAGTCTTACACGTCCAAGTGTACAACTCGGTATTTGTGCAATTCCAAGTGTCAAACTTGCCAGTTGTACACTTGTAAGTGTTTAGCTCGACATTTGTTCACTTGCATATGTTCAACTTCCTCGTGCTACATTTCCCTTGTTATGAACACTTGCA
Source organism: Frankliniella intonsa (assembly GCA_033675135.1). NCBI lineage: Eukaryota > Metazoa > Arthropoda > Insecta > Thysanoptera > Thripidae > Frankliniella > Frankliniella intonsa. Next base: position 306,283 of record CM066249.1, on the reverse strand, counting down.
AGTGTTCAACTGTCGAGTTAAACACTTAAAAGTGTATGACTAGCGAGTTTGACACTTCCAATTGCACAAATACCGAGTTGCGCACTTGCACCTGTTATACTGGAAGTTGCACACTTGCTAGTGTTGAACAGTTGAACACTTGATTTCACAGTGTATCTTACTGCCGCGTTCGAGTTATTATATCCTTGAACTCCCCTCGCCGTCGACGACCTCGCCGGCACAGTAGTCGGCCGGGGCCCGGCGGCGCCTACCTTAAGTGATACCCGATTAACCGATGAGTCTGCGCGGTGGGCGCGGAGCCGCGGGTACCATAAAAGATATTAACCGCAGCACCTGCACTTACCGGGGTCGTGGCGGGTCGGCAGTTGGGCCCTCTTTGCATGCGAAACGCTTGAAGTGTATGTGTGTGCGTGTACGGGGTGGGGAGGGGAGGCGGATAGCTCAGGTTCGCGTACAGGCGGAGTTTATGGCGGCCCACGTTGCGTGCCGAGTTCTGTACATTTGTTGAAAGCCCTATAGGATACTGCCGTACCGTAAAGTCGAGCCGAGCCACCCAGCCGTGTCGTGCTAATACGATGCGTCCTTTTACTACGACTCGCGGAGTAACGCGACGGAGTAACGAGTCGCTGCTCATTATTTTGCTGAAAGAAGTGTGTCGTTTCAGTTTGGTGTTGGCGTTGCTGCGGAAACCTAGACTTTGGCCTACTTTTAATTTTAAATTTTCTGGGAAAACTAATGTGTGACATGAGTCGCTTCACTTGGTGTGACCAAAACTGGTTATGCGACCTCCATTTACGTCACACAGTGTGATGCCATGGCATAGCTCTGCGGTATAGTGCATTACACATAGGAGGTCGCATCTTACACGCGACCAAAATCAACGTTCACGTCACACATGCGACCTCCCCAGGCACGTGCAACGAGTCACACTAGTTTTTCAGTGTTCAGTGCTATGTGAGGTCTAAAAGGCAAGCTGCAAGAACAAGTAGGTCGGACAGTTCAATACCCGTATGACATGGAATTTCGTCTCGTATACTTACTTACGTTCTCGTCACACGGTTAAAACCTGACGGTGAATATTACGTAAGCTACAGTGAACACCGCAGCACTATAGCGTACTATAGCTTTTCAAAAGCATAAAATGTTTACACGTCACGTGTCGACCTATCGGAAAATGTATTGCTTCTGCGGTAATGTGCAGGAAGAGTTTAGTTAGAATTGGACTCTGTGCAAACATTCGAGCACTTCCTGTCCGGTGTTCCGGCCTCAGACTGGAGGAGTTGCCCCTCTCCCCGGGTCAGCTATAATGGTAAGGGGCTCGCAAGGCTAGCGCCATACCGGACAGGCAGAACTGTAAAGAGAAAGGGCAAACACGCAAAGTTTGTTCGAGGTATACCTCTTGAGTCAGAGTCATTGTGACGCGAGCGAGCGACCAGCACCCGTTCAGGCTCTAGTAGAAGAACATGGAAACTTTTGCAGGTGTAAGAATGTACCTGTCATACTCTTAAAAGTGTGCAACATTCACACCCACTTAGCCCGCTGTGCCGCGGTATCAAATGTATGCGAGACGTTTACGAATTCCGAAACAGCTGAAAGTCCCGACCCCGCGACGTGTCTCGGATTTTATTATTTTACTAGTAAATAAGAAATGTTTGCGAGTCTATTATGGGTGCCGGTTTTATCGCGGAGATGCGCAACCTTACTTCAGCGCCGCGTTGCCTTATGAATGTTAATGGCCAGGCCGGCGACCTGATGAACCAAACCGAACCAGTCCGGCCTGGGCCTGAGCCTGTGCTGTGCGGTGCCACTCAAAACGATATGGCGTATTCTCCAAAGGCGTTGGAAAGTGGCCCACGGCCCTAAAAACGTCAAGACAACTCAAACTGCAGCACCGATTGCCACAGTCGCCACCTTTAGTGGAGAGGAGGAGGAAGAGTTAATGTTGGTGGGGTTGCCTAGCACGTATATCCTCTGCGGGGGGCTTCCTACGCAGGCCCCCTACTGACCAAAAAAATAAAACGATAAAAAGTAATGCATTCTAATGTTAACGTTTATTCCTCCATGAATTGAGGCAGTGTTTAAATATACTGCAGCGATGCCAGGTGCGTCCCTTTCTGTACGAGAGAGAGGCTACTGCAACTGCTTGCATCAATATGGGAGGGGGAAGACAATCAGCGTTATTGATCCATTGATTGATTTTCGTCTGGATCTTCCCCCAGACTTCCTGTGCGCCTCGTGGCTCATGCACAATCTCACATGCCGAGGCAATCGGCCAGGTCGGCGGTTTGGTAACCTAACCACCAAACGGTCGGGTCGGGCCCAATCGGAGTGGAGTAGTCTCCGACGTATCGGACTCGAGATCCGTTGCGGACCCGTCGAATCATCGACAACTCGACGTCAGCGTGCCTACGTCGTGGGTTCCATTTTAAGTCGATCACTCATTCACTTTTTCCTTCCGGAAGGCGCTGCTGCCTCTCCCTCCCCCGCAAGGAGCCGCGCAACCACCAGCTTCTCCCTTATAATTCCACCTCTGCGGAGACTTTCGCCTATCAGGAAGTTAGCAAGGCTGATTGGCCGTGTGTAGGCGGGCGGGCCGGGCCGGACAGCAGCCGCTGTGCAGCGCTGTGCCCCGTTAGGCTGCAGCACCACTTATCAAATTAGACCAGATTAAGCTTTGGACGCAGCAGCTTGCCTTTTCCCTCCCAAATTACAGGCGGTGCGTGTGCGGGGGCGTAAGTGCACTGTGTGTCCGCTGCAGGGAATGATTCATCTCGAGGACGGACGGACCCCGGCTGGCGTGCGGAGCGCCTCATCAAATTGGCATTCCCTGGGGCCGACGTCATGACGACTGTTAATATACACTGCTCAGTCCCACTCCCACTCCCACTTTCTCCAATTGATGATTTTACTGGCACGTTAATGGGCGCGAAATGTCTGGTTTTTGAATTACCGAGTAAGTGATGCCCATACCGTATTGTCTTCGCTGAAACTGGATCGATGTCTCAGGTGTGTCGGCGCATCAACAGGCTGGCCAGGGGAAATGGAAAATTAACAGTTGCGTGACAGGAGGTGCGGTCAAGTAGTGGGTGGTAGGAAGGGGGAAGCGCGCGTGCATGCGCGCAGCAATACGAACAACATCGACGAGGTGTACCCCCTCATCGATTCTTCAATATCAATGAACCGATTTATTGAAGACATCTCTGCAGCACATATTCAGTGTCAAATGAATAAATTAACAGTCATTGTTACAGGGAAAATTTTAAACTCAATATTATTTTCACTGTGAATAATTTGTCTGTAAGTTTACGACTTTTTTCGTAATTTGTGATTTACAAATGGTGTAGTAAATTTACAATCGAAATCGTAAATTTACGAACGCTTATTTGTGCTCGTTAAAGAATTACAAGTCTATACCAAGTGCCCTTAAAATTTTGTAATTTTACAATTTGATGTCGTAACTTTACGATATTTCTCATGGAAAATTTTCCCGTAACTCTTACGAATATTTCTCACAGTGATTGAATTATTTGGTTTATTTGTTACAGTGGGTCAGAGTCCTGTCATATTTAAAAGAAAGTGTATTGCGCACTGTTTGTGTGAATTCCTTATTCATCAAATCTTTGGAGCTGGTTGTGCCTTGGCCTGTTCGCGGCCTTGCACTTTCTTTTTCCGCGGTGCAAAACTTCACGGCGCTTTCTCGCCCAGTGTCTGCTGGGTGTGTGAGATAATGAACGCAATCACAATCGGACGCGTTCGACGTTATTGGTGCTGTCGAGTTGCGAAAAAAGCGCCGAGTTCCTCGTTACGGTCTCCCGCCCGCCCGAGTCCTTCGGGAGAAATGATAATTACCTGCTGCTCGCCCTGCCCCACACAGCGTGTGCACAGCGAGTACACACATGACCCACATGTCAATGGATTCCCCCCTCGTTAGTCCAGGCTGCAGGCTGCGCCGGGCTGCGCGCACCCGGGCCCAAACAAGAGTCTGCGTACCGCTAGCGTGACGCGCGTGCTGGAGGAGCTTGTTGATTTGTCCCCCAAAGGAAGAAGCGACTCGTCCCGCCCCGCGCCTCTAAACAAGTCTGCGAAACTTCATTGCCGCCGCCGCGCTGTTACGCTCCTGGGAACAGGAAGGGTCTCGGCGTAGACCTGAACAATAGCACGCAGTGTTTCTAAGCCTCGACGTTTTGGAATAAGGTATAAATTGGAAATCGGTGATTGAACAATTAACTAGAAAGTTCAAAAATGCTCGAAAGCAAAATGTCAAATTGCACTGGAAACTTTTGCCTGTTAATATCACCCACGTGTGAAATTTTCCTATCTTAAACTTCGACATCATTTTCAGAATTTTAATCGTAATTTGAAGAATAATTCCTTGTGAATTTTTCTTCACGAACAATTCGTTACTTTTATGTTAATTTTCCGTCACTTATATATTTGGGTTCGTCCGTTTCAGTGACTGCCCGTTTCTAATTTCACGAATACTATTCGTCATTTCTTTCAACAAGACTGTTCGTGAGACACTATAACGTAGATAATGAGCGTAGATAATGAAAAATCTCACATTCAGTGATGAAGTGGTGTGAATTTTCTTCGGAGTGTCCATTACTTGAATGGGCGAGAATACGAAGGGAAATACACAGACTTAGGTTTTCAGTGCGGTGGTTCTTACCACCACTCAAACTACCTTAAATTTCAAAACACAATCTTACTTTTCTTAACATTTTTCTTGTTATTCTGCACTTCCTCATTTCGTGAGACTGTTGCTGCCCCAAATCCTTGAACAATAATTTCCTCATATGAGGCACAATGATGCGAGCCTCTGGGCTTCGCCCTCGCCCCTGCCGCGTGGCCTGCTAGTGCCCTGCTAGAACCACATGCTCATCATCACACCTGGTAAGGCACCTGCAGGCCAGCCAGGCCGGCACCTGTAGGTCACTCTTCCTAGGTTGCGCAACTCTTAGCGCACCTTGCTGATGACTGTACCGCGGCCGCTCCGGCACCTCGGAGCTTGCCAATCACCTAGACTCATCTCCGACACTCTCTTATTACGCAAAGCAATCGCGTGGCGCAAACTACATAATATGTCAGTGCCGATCAGCCGCTAACTCGATTTACTGAATCGGCTTCCTTGACACTCATTCGATGTGCAGCTGTGTTCGCGATAAGAAATATGATATCGTTTCTCTGCCAATTATTTATTTATTTACTTTTCGTTTTAGAATTGGTAAACGCCCGAGCCCATCGCCTCGTGTTCACCCTACATAATGGCTGTAATAGCGTCGTCAGAATTCCTTGCAATGCGACGAAACTCGAGTTTGCCGGGAAGCCTCTCTGAGAGCCCTGGGAGGAGCTGTATCGGATCTGATGGCTTATCGAAGGGATCTGACCCGAGGAGGAGCTCGGCTGGTTGTAGCCACAGGTAATTAATATGCTAATGAGATGCACACGTGCTCGATCACACTTAATGACGTCCCCAGCAGCTTGTCCTCGCGCAAAGTTAGGCGAGGCCTGGAAGCGTGCTAAAATAATACCTTTGTCATTCGCTGTAAATTTAAATTAAAATATGACGGTGTACGGTACGCCGCAGGTACATATGCTTACAACGGCACACCTTAAAAGTTGCCAGGCTCACCCGCAAATGACTAGCGCGCGATTCCCCGGCGGACAACTGGCTTGAAACAGACCTTTGGCTCTTTGACCCTTTCAGAATTTACGACTCTGCGATGTGTTTTAGCCAGGCATTGAAACAGGGGGTTTCAACGTGAGGAGCGCCTCTCCCCGGCCTCGGTATTATACCCTGCCAAGCCGTCTGCAGGAAAGAATAACGTTAGACCCGGAACTGAATTTCCATTCACAGGTGAGAAATAACTGACGTGTGGTGACTGGGCGCTGACAGGGCCTGACACCCGGCAGCACGCGGCACGTCCGCGACGGTGTCAGCTGGTGTCAGCTGGTGTCAGCCGTGAGCGTGCTGAGAGAGAGCAGTCCGCAAAGTGGGAGGGGCTCACGTGTCTTCTCAAATGACCCGTTCTGCTCCGATCGGTGAGGAGGGCCAAAGTGCCTGGGGGCAGGCACGAGGCACCGGGCGCGTTTGTTTGAAAGCTTCCTGGCGCTGCGCTCAGCTGCGCTCGGCGGTGCGGGTGTGCCGTGCAAGCTCTCGCCGTGACCTTCTGACGCGCCCCGTTGTCTGGCACGGTCATAAGTCTCTATGACGCTGCATTCTTTGATAGGCCGTTACGTCGCCAAATGGTAATATAATCGCCAGGTGCAGGTATTGTTAGTCATCTTTTCAGGTCATAGGGCCTCGTTCGCGACCTATTGAATGGAACACGCGCCAGAAGAGTAACGACATGATGGCCTGAAGACGCCTCAACCGGCACTTAGTTTTGCACTCTAGATGGTTTTGCGTTTTTTATGTTTCTCGTTTTCTTTCTTGCCACACCCTGTGTGTCGGCGGTGACGCCAACATGTCGGCAACCGTCGTCTTTCTCGCGAATCCGATGCTATCCGTTTGCCAAATACAAACACACAGGCGCGCTGGCAGGATAGGCAGGAGGGAGGGCTTATCTAGGATGCCGGTCATTGCACTTGCCGGCAGAGAAGGCGCATCAGCTGCAACACAGTACGCCACGGTACGGTACGGTACGGCCCCGCCCCGCCCCACCCCGCCCCGCCCGCCGCGCCCGGGACTGACTTTACGAGACAACTGTCACCTGCCGGTCCTGGCGGCGGGGCGGGGCGGGGCGAGGCTGCGCGCCGCGCGGCGTAACCTTTCACAACTTTTAATCGGGGAAAAAGGTCCCCGCGCCGCTTGCAGCTTGTGCTTTACGGGTTGTGAAGGTGTTTCACCCCGCCGCGCAGGCCCGGCCCGGCCCGGCCGGCCACACCGGCGCGGCGGCCTGTTGGATGTCCGCGCCGCGGCCCGGCCCCCCCGGGCTCCCCGCGTCCCCCGGGGCCGCGCACGCGATGGACCGTGCCATCGGACCATCCGCCCCGGTCACGAACGTGGTTGAATCTGGAGGAATAGCGCGGATCGCCCCGCCCCGCGCCCCGCCTCGCCCCGCGGCGCGTTGTCCACCCGGCCGTGCATGCGTGGCGGCCCAGCCCCGCCCCGCCCCGCCCCACCCCGCCCCACCCCGCCCCACCTCGGCCCCAGCAGCCCCCCGCAGCAGCACGTGCTGCAGCTGCCGGTGCAGCAATTTGCGTCCGTGCACGTCCCGCGGGAGCGGCGGGTGGCAAAGCGGGAAACGGTGAGGGACACACGGGAGAATGGCAAACGCCGCGCGCGCCTGCTGTTTTCGGAATCCTGTCGCGTGGCAGAGGCGATGAGCAGAGAGTAGAGGACTTTCTCGGCGTGATATTGGGAAAACGGGAGGAGTGTTGCGGGGGGCGGGTCTTTACTGCGCCATCGCGTCGCCGCGTCTATCCTCTCGTCGCGAAATCACTCATCGAAAGGGCAGTGCCAGGCACGACTCCTCTTGACACCAGCGCGCTCTCGCCGCCCCGCCCGGCCCCGCCCGGCCCCGCCCGGCCCCGCCCGGCCCCGCCCGTTCCCGCCGCGCTACGCCCCGCCACGCAACGCCACGCCACGCCCTCCGCAAGGTGTGTCGAACGCGCGCGCCGGTAGCAGCGGGGGGAGGGAGAGAAAGGGGGTGGGGGCAAAGGACTGTTATCCGACCTCCTCGTATGTACCAACAGATAACCGGTAAAGCTCCCGCCCCGCCTGACCCCTCTGCCGCTGCTGCCGCTGCTGCGCGCCGCCGCAGTGCGCGGGGCTCTGTGCGGGGCCCGGCGGGGCCTGCAGGGGGCCGGGGGCCCTGTACGGGGCCCTGCATGGAGCTCAACCGGTACCCACCTGTGTGTGTGTGTGTGTGTGTGTGTGTCGCACGCCTGGGGAGTAACCCCCCGCGCTGACCTTTAGGACAGTCGGCGCTGGCACCTTTCCCACACACGCCGATGAATGGCGCTTGCCGGTGCGCCCCGAGCAGGGAGGGCGTGCAGCGGCGGCGCCCGCTGTCCCGTCCCGTCCGGAGGCGACATCTCCCCTTCCGGCACCTGTCCGGCAGGAACGAGCCAGCAAGAGTATTATGTGATATCAGCACCCAGTCGAGAGGTTTAAAGAAAATATTCACGATCAATCGTAACATTGAAAAAAAATTATGAAGGTGGTTGTCTCCGTGGAAGAGAAATCGGCAAAACCGACATGAGCCCCGCCCGAACCTGAGCCCGGGACGCGTAGGTCCACACCTAGGTTAGGTGCAAGCTTGACATGAGTCCGAACCTGGGAAGAGACCTCGGTCCCCAACCTCTTGGACTCATATCTGGCCCAGGTCGCCTCTGAAGCCTTCCGGGCTCAGGTTCGGGCGGGGCTCATGTCGGTCTTGCCGAGAAATCGGCTTCAACTTCTATGATTAAATTTTATTATGAAATTACATCAACTTTAATGAAAGAATATCGCTGAATAACTTTGATGAATTTTCACGAACTTTGGCAAACAAGTTTGGCCAGGATTTGATAGTCGTTTTTCCTTCGCTTTGAAACGAAACAACGGTAAGATAGAGACGTTGGCGGAATGTGACGAGAAGTGCGTCGCTGTGAGCGTCGGCGCCCCGCCGAGCCGAGCCACGCCGCCGCCACGCCCCGTCCCGGCCCCGCGACAGGCGCCGCCCCGCGCCACGCCGCGCCACGCCCCCCGCGCGTCTTCCCACCGAAACCGCAGCGCGGCGGCGCCGTTGTTGCACCGTGCGGCGCGTGAATTGGCGCCGAGTGACGATTTCCGTCACGTCTCGTCCCGTTGCGCCCCTGACCGCGGCCCGGTCCCGCAGCCACGCCCCGCCCGGCCCCTCCCCACCCGCCCCGCCCCACCCCGCCCCGCCCCACCCCGTCCCGAGCCGCCACGGCCCGCCGCGACGTCCCACCTCGCCGACGCGACGCCGTCGTGCTTTTGGCAGAGTGAGACGCGAATGGCTTACCGGCCCGGCCGGCCGGCCGGCTGACCTGTCGACGGGGTGGCGGCAGAACTGTTTCCGGACTGGACAGGTGCCGAGCCCGCCGCCTCCATGTCCAGCCTCCACGGTGCCGCATCGCCTGGCTAGCGGGCTGCAAATTTAGCCGCACCGACGTTGTCGTCGGTCGGGACGGCGGGCAAGGGCAGATATAGGCCGACGCCATGCTCCACAGCCGTGTGTTTATTGGCGGCCTCGCGCCGGCAGGCCGGCCCGGCCGGGGAGCGCCGCGGCGCCGACGCCGCACGGGGCCGCGCGGGGCAGGGCAGCGCAGGGCGAGGCGTCGCGACGGCCTTCGCATGCCGCTCCTCCAGCACGTCTGCCTCCAGTCGATGCTCTGCTGGAGCTGGAGGCCGCCGGCGCAATATAATAGCCGCCTAGCGCCCATAGAGAGGACGCTCTAGCCATAGACGAGCGCCGCTAGCGGCCGCTAGCGCTCGCAGCGCGCTGGGAGGTTGTCCAGGTGCCGTATGGTTATGGGGAGGGGCGTCGGGTATCGTATTATCACACAGCAGAGACAAAACGCGGCGCGAGAGTTATTAAAATGGGTATTTATGTGTACCCGGGGCAGGGCCGGGCGGGCGGGCGGGCGGTGCCCGCTGGTACCCGGCGTGGCGGGGGGCGTGCTGCCCGCTCGGATTTTATCGACCTCGCGGCCGGGACGGGACGGGCCGCTCCTCTCCTGATCACATCCGATACCCTCGGAGCCTGCCCTGTCTGTACAGCTCCTGCGGGCCGTTTGGGCAACGTTGGTCCCTCTGGCCCGGCCCTCGCCGCGCCGTGCCGCCTCCGGCCTCCGCCGCCTCCGGCCTCCGCCGCCTCCGGCCTCCGCCGCCTCCGGCCTCCGCCGCCTCCGGCCTCCGCCGCCTCCAGCCTCCGCCGCCCCCGGCCTCCGCCGCTGCCCGGTCTCCGCCGCCTCCGACCTCCGCTTCCTCCAGCTCCGCCGTCCACCCCCGGCCCTCCACTCCACCTCCGGCCTCCGCCGCCCCCGGCCTCCACCGCTCCAGCTGCTGCACTGGTATGGGCTGCGCTGCGCCGCTGCTGCAGCATCACCGCGTCGCCCTGTCCTTTCTGCTCAAGCTGGCTGCACTGCAGGCGCGGGCACAATGCACACGCTGGAGCTCATAGGCGCGCAGGGGAGGGGAGTCCCGTGGCCTGCGACCACTTGTGACCTCGATTCGAAGAGTCGAAGCCGCGTCTCCCGCGGGTCACCCCCCCCCCCCCCCCCCGTATCGCCTCCGGGGGCCATTGTGCGGCACTGCGCAGCGCCACTCGACTATTCGATTTATTTTCAATTTTTTATCCATCCAGCGACCGAAAATTTTATGATAAAAAATAATTTTCGTACAAAAGAAGACGTTATAGTGCAAATTTTCTTATGCATAAATACATGTGTACTGTATTCCGAAAATGCCCTGGCCAATACTTTTACGGCGTACGACTGCACTAGGTATGTTCTACTCCTTTCAATTTTAAAGCTCTACGGCCGCAAGTTGAAGTTGAAGAAGCCACTCCATCGTCTTCTTGTTCCCGAAGTCGTGCTAAAAGAAATTAATTTCCCGGAGATGACTCTTTTCTTTCCGCTCGCCATATACCCCGCCCCGCAGTAGCGAGCGTACGGCATCCGTACTGCGAGGTGCCTCGGCTCGGCTGGCTCCTCGGCTCCTCCGTGCAGTGCCGCGGGAGCGGCTGCCGGCTGGCTGGCTATGGGGCTGTGTGTAGCGGGACCAGCCAGGCCTGTCCGACACCGCTATCGGGAGATTTGTCCCGCATCGGCTTCGCGGGGCCCCACTGCTGCCCCCCCCCCCCCCTGCCGGAGGATGCGCCTCTCGCACGAGTCGCCCGGCGCGGGGCGGCGCGGGACGGCGCGGGACGGCGCGGGGCGGCGCGGGGCGGGGCGGGGCGGGGCGGGGCGGGGCGGGGCGGGGCGGGTGGCTCGACCGGGCAGCCAGCCAGCCAGGCAGGACCAGCCGTCAGTAGGCCAGGCCATGACTGGGGCTGCGCAAAGGTGAGCCCCACCTGTAGCGGCCAGGCCAGGCAGACCCACCCGCCCAGGCCCATTCCAGAAAACGAAACGCCCACAAACAAGTACACACACATCACCGCACCCGCGCCCGCGCCGCACCTCAGCGGGGCGGGGCAGGGCGGGGCAGGGCGGGGCAGGGCGGGGCAGGGCGGGGCAGGGCTGGACAGGCGCGACCCTGCTGCGCCGCGCCCGGGTGATGGAGGTCAAACTCGATGTGCTATGAGGCCAGCAAGCCAGGGCACAGGCCGGGCGGGGCGGGGCAGCGCGGGGCGGGGCGCCACTTTAGTAATCTCATAGTCGGTACAGTATCCCCCCCCTCTCTCTCTCTCTCTCTCCTTCCCTCCCCCGCGCAGGCTGGTGGTGCTGCTGCTGCAGCTCCCCACATACCGGTTCCCGTACGTGTACCAGTTGCGCAAAGCGCGTCTAATTCTTGATGACCGGGCCCGGCGGCCCTCGACGCTTTAACCCCTTCCCTTCCCCTCCCCCTCCCATCCCCCTGCCCGCTGGTTTGTCGCGCGCACCACCCTCGCCGCCCTCGCCCCTATACCATCTGCTATCAAAATTTCATGGTGGGCCGGTTATTCAGACCCTCTCCTTCCTCTCCCCGCCTAAATAAAACCCCACCCCGCCCGCGCCCCGCCACCACCCCGCAGGCTGGCTCATCCATCGCATCGATCCCTTACGCCATACGGCGCCCCGCCCCGCCCCGCCCCGCCCCGCCCCGCCCCGCCCCGCCCCGCCCCGCCCCGCCCCGCCCCGCCCCGCCACGCCACGCCTCGCGTGCATGTCGTACGGCGTCGCGACGATTAAACTTGAACCGCTCGTTGAATATTTGTCGAGTGACGTCGCGGGCGGCGCGCCGATAGTGAGGGCGGGGCGGACCTCTGGGTAATGCACGGGCACTGCGGCAGTGCCAGCCGCGCACCGCCCGGGTAAATAGAGGATATCGGTTATTGCATGCGCGGCGGGGCGCGGCGGGGCGGGGCGGGGCGGGGCGGGCGGGGTGCGGCAGGGAGTGCCGGGCTTAAGAGGAGGCTAAAGGTCCCCCTGCGGAGCGCTCTGGAGGCCTCCGCGCGGGGTGTGTCTGGATGTATTTAACTCGTTGTATCTCGTAAACCACTGCACCGAAAGAGTTCAAATTTGGTTTATGGATAGTTAATAGACCCATCTCGGTGATGGTAGCCTTAGTTTGCCCCCGACATTGCCTATGTTGCCTAAAAAGTCCCTGGGAAATGTGCCACAACAGTTTTTTCCATAGGCCAAAATTGAGAAAAAACGCGATGTTACGATGTTGCCCCATCCTTTATCTATCGTGTATCAAGATCTCAGATTGATGTAGTTAATAGTGTGGCCGAAAACACTAAAACGGCGGACCTCTGCACTGCATGTTTTCCCGACGCTGAGGTCCCGTCGAGGAAAGTAGCAGTACCGGCCCCTATGTCGCCCCCACCCCGCGTCCTATGTCCCCCAGCAGGCCTGCACGGCGCGTCAGCAAAGCTGCCAGCGTGAGGGCACCGTGTTGTGGGCTCCGAGTCATAAGCACGGGCGACCACCGTGCCTTTCACTCATCTTATGAATATCGTAACACCGGTCAGAATCGGCCTACAACTTCCATTCAAATTGCGCATTGCTTGGAAAACTGAGTAGAATTTAGTGCAATAAGTAAATTTTGTTGTAGACAATTTCCTTAACAAGTTTCAAATTTGGAGTAGCAGGGTCGGGTTACGACGCGATAAAGAGGCGCCGGCATCCTCGCCGCCGCTGCGGCATTGTTTTGTCTACGTCAGCTCCTGTGGCCCCCGCGCGGAGAAGGAAGCGGCCGAGGTTTTATCGCTTTAACCTGACACCGCCCAGTTGACCATACTAATTATTTTCAAACAAATGTAAAAACTACAGTTTTTCACTAGATCGTACTCTCCGCCTTTTTGTGTGCACAACGAAATTTGAATGAAGATCCTACGCCAATTTTGACCTGAAAATTTGTCCTGAGCGACAGGTCCAGCGTGTGCACGGTGCGACAGCACGGCCGCGCACGGGCGCTAGCACTCCGCCACCGCCTCGCCAGTGCGGGGCAGTGGAAGGGGAAGCAGATAAGGGTCCGTCCTTCACTGATCTTACTGACCGTAAGACAGAAACAGAAAAACCCTTGCAGAAGTCCGCCGTTTTAGTGTTTTAGGCCACACTATTGCATACATCAATCTGAGATTTTAATACATGATGGATAAAGGATGGGGCAACATCGTAACATTGCGTTTTTCCTCAATTTTGGCCTGTGGAAAAAACTGTTGTGGCAAAGTTAAATTGAACGCTCTAGGCAACATAGGCAATGTCAGCGGCAAACCAAGGTCTTTGGGACCAAGATTAGCCCTTCAGCTGCCCGTGTACCGAACGGGAATTTTTTTGGTGCAACAGTTTTATAGTTACGGCGAGAGAAGTATTGGCGTGCAGAGCGGTTTTCGCACCGCCAAGAGGCCTCCAACGCGCTCCGAGGGCGGACCTTTAGCCTCCTCTTAAAGTGAGGTGAGCAGGCGAGAATGACGGTGGAAAAGGCTGCTTGCCGCTTCATAAGAGCCTGGGTCATTCCCCGTGACCCGGGCCTCGCCTCGCCGCGCGCTTGAGAGGCGCGGCGGGCGGTGGCAGCGCGGGCGCGAGCTGCTCCCCGCCCCACCCCGCCCCGCTCCACCCCGCCCCGCCCGCGTGCAGCGCGTGCGAGTAGGACAATCTCTTCCCATTCGCCACACGGCGTGGCGTGGAGTGGCGTGGCGAGGAGCGGTGATGTGGGTTATGAGGAAAGAGCGCGGCCCCGGCCGGGTCGCGGCGCGGCGCAGCGCTGCAGGTGCGAGTTCGAAACCCGGCCCGGCCCGGCACGGCGAGTAAGTCTCGGTGTGCGGCTCACCCTCAAAACTGATTTGAAGAAAATAATTTATACAACGTTTGCCTTGTGCTTGTTGCCATACGGTTTCCCTCGGCACGGCTATATGGAGAGGGGACCCGAGATCACGCCGATGGCCCCTCCCATAACATTTCTCGCAGCGCTGACACGCGCTCGCTCGCGCGGGCCGGAGCGTCCAGCCAGCTTGCCCCGGGCGCGCGGCGCCGCAGCGCACACTCGCACGGCCAGCACGCAGGGAAGATCCCGTTCGGGATCCCTCCGGGCGCATTCACGTGGAATAGGAAACACACACCTTTGGCGATTTCACTCGCCGACAGTCGGCTCGGCGCCCGGCCCCGCGCACGACGCGGGTATAGGGTCCCCTCAGGGCTCCTCTCAGGAGGGATGCGTGCGCGTCGTGACACTGTCCCACAGGGAGGGAGGAGGAGGAGGAGGAGGAGGAGGAGGAGGCCGGTGGGGCGGTACATGGTGCAGGCGCCCCGCGGCCCGGCCCGGCTCGGCCCGGCCTGGCCCCGGCAGCCCGGGCAGCCCCGGCCCGCTCCGCTCGGCCTTGCGCAACTCTCTCGCGCGCGAACCGCGGGTCAGCTGGGGTCAGCGGGCGGGGTGTGGCGGGGCGTGGCGAGGTGCGGCGGGGTATGCGTGAGCAGGACGAGGCGCTCCGGGCCGTGCCAAGTGGCGGCTACGCGCGTGAGCGCCCCGCCCCGCCCCGCCCTGCCCCGCGACGGTCCAGAAGGGGAAACAGGACGAGGAATTTTCACTTTAGCAGCACATGCACACAACAGGCGGCGGGTGGGCGGGCAAGCCCCGCCCCGCCCTGCCCTGCCCCGCCCCGCCCTGCCCCGCCCTGCCCCGCCCTGCCCCGCCCCGCCCCGCCCTGCCCCGCCCTGCCCTGGTGCGCGGACGCGGCGGCCGCGGCGGAGGCGGCGGGGTGAACTCTCCCGCCCGGCTGGACCTGGATGTAATTGGATGGGAAACGAGGAGGGGCGTCCTGGGGTACTGCGTCCACCAGCCAGACCAGGCAGGCCGGGGCGGCAGGCGGCGAGCGGCGGTGTTGGGGGAGGGACGCGACGTCGGAACAACAGGCAGGCAGTCAATTTTACCAATTAAAAAAGGCGTTCATGGATTGTTAGGTTTTTTGAACCATGACGCACGCGGAAAGGTGAATCGTAACATAATAAATATACTAAAAGCGTCCAAAGTTATGCATCAGTTTTTAACGTTGTGAGGTCGCGGAGGGCGCATTGCACACATTATTGCCCGTCGGTGTCGAGCCTCTCCCTCTCCCTCTCCCTCTCCCTCTCCCTCTCCCTCTCCCTCTCCCTCTCCCTCTCCCTCTCCCTCTCCCTCTCCCTCTCCCTTTCCCTCACGCACTCGCCGACGCACCGCTGATGCACAATGCGTCAATGGAATCGCCGCGGGGGGCAGAGGCTGGTGGGGGTGGCGGCGGGGACGGGCGGGGGCGGGCGGGGGCGGGCGGGGACCTGTGGGGGCGGCAATCGCCCAATCATGATGAGACGACACTGTTCCATATGTCGGTGTGCGTGATCGGCGTGGTGACCCTGGCATACAGCATCAGGCGCAGCCCGTGTGGCGCAGCGGCGCAGCCGGCACCGGGCCCGTATCCGACCAGGATGACTTCGCGGCCCTTCCCCCCACCCCCGCCCTCCCTCCTCCTCCTCCTCCTCCTCCTCCTCCTCCTCCTCCTCCTCCTCCTCCTCCTCCTCCTCCTCCTCCTCCTCCTCCTCTTCCTCCTCCTCGTCCTCCTCCTCCTCCTCCTCCTGCTTCTCCTCCGGCTGCTGGATGCGCATACGCACAGACGCACGGACCCCGCGGCGCGTCGGAATGTGATTGATATAAATCACGTCGAAATTAACGAGCGTATGAGCGGCGTTAATGGCGACTCGCGTAACCTCGTGTCCCTCGCGGACCCCCTCCCCCCCTCCGCTCCCCGCCCCAACCTGCTCATCGCTCGACACTTTTACCTCCAAGTGCTTCAAGCGTTTCTTTAATCCCCGCGTGTTGCATTGTGCGCCGTTGTGATGGGACGAGCCAAACCTGCAATCATCGCCGTTCGCCTCACCGCGGTGCGGCCATGCCTACTGCTGCTGCTGCACCTGCACCTGCTGCTGCACCTGCTGCTGCTGCTGCTGCTGCTGCTGCTGCTGCTGCTGCTGCTGCTGCTGCTGCTGCTGCTGCTGCTGCTGCTGCTGCTGCTGCTGCTGCTGCTGCTGCTGCTGCTGCTGCTGCTGCTGCTGCTGCTACAGCGCGCCGATGATGCATCCTCACGACCCACATCGCGGAAGCGCAGCAGCGACCTCAAGGTCCAAGCCCGCGACGCGTGGTGCGAGGCACGCGGGGGTCGTGGGTCCACACCCAGCGCCTGGCCTGAGTCTTGGCCGCCGGACCCTCAGGAAGCGCACGGCAAAACTGTCGTATTTTGGTTTTCAAGACGTTTTGGAAATATCAAGACCAGGATCTATTTTCAAGACAGTGGAATAATTTCAAGACCACGTCTTGAAAACCGAGAGCAATGTTTTGGAGATCGTCCTGGTTTTCAGGACGTTAAGGAAAGCTCATGAGTTTTCCAAAAATGACTTGAAAATCAATAAAGTGTCCTTGAAAACCAAGACGCCAGTTTTACCGTGGGTACTGCATCCGATGCACTGGAAAGTAACAAGATGTAAGTTAAAGTGACAAAATCAACTGCAGCAGCTGACTGCTGATTCCTAAGTATGAGAAATACACATTGTGAACTAACCAGATATGCCATGTTTATGGATAAGCGTAGAGACGTCTCTGTCTCGGAGCGCACTGGAAGCACTTCTTACCACATGTGAAGAGAGGACATTCTACCTCTGAATATTTCCAGTCTTTGGCCGGGATTTTCCTCTTTTGCCTATTTATAAAATCTTCCCTACTGCGCACACCTTGCAGCACGTGCGCTGATGACGGCTAACTCCAGCCCCCCAGCCATCCCGCATCGGCCCTTGCATAAGTCACACCGCAGGGCTGACAGCCTCATCGGGGCCTCATCAAATATTGGCGAGCTGTTCCAAAGCGGAGGACAGAGAGCCCTGCCCTTCGGCGAGTGGGAGTGAGAGGGAGCGTCGCGATGCGTCCACCACTCGCACGCACTGTGGAGGCATCGGCACCCGGCCGAAGACACTCTAGCCTAACCATGGCCAGGCGCAAGGCGCAGTACCCGCGCGAATTGGAAAGCATGTCGCTTTGAGAGAGAGAGAGAGAGAGAGAGAGAGAGAGAGAGAGAGAGAGAGAGAGAGAGAGAGAGAGAGAGAGAGAGGGGGGGGGGAGACACTTCGGCCTCAACATAACTAAAGTTCTTATTTCCCGATGAATTTTTCTTTTAAATCATTTCTAAAAACCTGAGAAGTCGTAAAGTGAAGACGATTTAAAGTTTCGTAGGTGATCCAGATTCTAATAGATGACCACAATACAGATTTTGAGAAGTAGAGCATATCATGCAAAGATGATAGCTTTCTATTTAATTATTTTCCACAAGCTATTAGCTACAGCAAGCTCAAGCTTTTCATTTACTTTAAGCTATCTATATTTTAGATAGAACTGGGTGACACCTGTTCTATTTTATTAATGTTGCAGGCAACCCTCAGAGAGAGAGAGAGAGAGAGAGAGAGAGAGAGAGAGAGAGAGAGAGAGAGAGAGAGAGAGAGAGAGAGAGAGAGAGAGAGAGAGAGAGAGACTTCCGGCATTTCATAATGAATCTAACCACACACACACACGTGTATCCACACTGCGGGGCGGTTGTGGCCATGAGGGTCTGCTCTGCTGGGCTGCTGTATGAGGGAGGCTTTTGCAAACTGAGAGCCTGCGTGGCGCGGCGCGACGCGGGCCAGACCCCCGTTGCCGGAGTTTTAAACTTTGTCGTCGCTGTGGTGATTATGCAACACGTTTGCATACAGAACCCCCACCCCCACCCTCACCCCCACCCCGCGCGCTAACACACATACACGTCAATACGTAGACACACACACACACACACACACACACACACACACACAACTGCGCTGCTGGAGCGCGGAGGCCGCGCAGTACATGCCATTATGTCTCGCTTCCCGTCAAAACTGCGCGAGGCCAAAACTCTTGGCGCGAAAAAAAAGAAGGGGAAAAAAAGAGAGCGAGAGAGAAACGAAATGAGGGAATAACAGACAAGAACGAGGGCCGCTGTTGCCGCTGCTGTCTGCACCACTCGAGAGGCCAAAAGCGCGTGCAGCAGCACGGCCAGGCGCGGCCGGCGCACACCGCCTGCCAAAGTCGCTCGCCGTCCTTGCACCAGCCGAAACTCTGGACGTGCTGGGCCACGTGGAGGCAGGTGCCAGACGTCAGGCGCCAGGCGTCTCTGTTCCGCACGTCCATCTCCTGATCCCGCCTATACCTAAGTGGGGATCACTGTCGGGCTCATCCATTATGAAATCCATAATGAGCCTTGAGCCGGGCCAGCCAGCCTCCCGGCGGTGACAATCGCAATGAATATCGCATCTCCTGTCGTCTCGTCTCGTCTCGTCTTGTCGCGTACGTCCCGTCCGGCGCCGCCCTGCGCGAGGCTACCTTAGATGAATTGTGAATGGATCGCGGGGCAGCAGGTAGGGTACCTGCCGCAGTGGCGTGGCGTGGCGTAGCGGCGCCTTGACCCGCGCCCTCTCTCTTTCCCTCCCTCTCCCTCCTCTCTCTCTCTCCCTCTCTGCCCTTCCCTCTATCTCTTGTGCACGCTTACAACAAACTACTGAGCGGTACGTGAGCGCGCGCTCCTAGCGCACAGCACATGCCAGCACAGCCAGACCAGGCCGAGCCAAGCCGCTGTTGTACTCGCGGCCTTCAACTTCGCCAATGGAATGGAATAGAACGGGTGACCGGAGCGGCAGCGCCTGCTGCTGCGACTTCTTCTTCTTCTTCTTCTTCTTCTTCTTCTTCTTCTTCTTCTTCTTCTTCTTCTTCTTCTTCTTCTTCTTCTTCTTCTTCTTCTTCTTCTTCTTCTTCTTCTTCTTCTTCTTCTTCTTCTTCTTCTTCTTCTTCTTCTTCTTCTTCTTCTTCTTCTTCTTCTTCTTCTTCTTCTTCTTCTTCGATCTGGCGACCTTCTAAACTTTTGTCGTGAGCGACCAAAATGTTCATCTCGTTACACCGCAATGTGAACCCGATAGGAGAGGCCCGGGAATTCGTTAGACGAAAAATCTTTGCAGGATGCGGAAACACTGTTCGAACCTTTCTACGATCTGGCATACACATATAACAAAATGCGTCCTCTCCCAAAATCTGTATCAGGTAGGTTTCGATCTACTGATGATTTGTCCAGATGTAGTCTGCATATAAAGGACGATTGTTTCAGAGAACCCAAGGGCTGCCTACCCAAGGGACCGCGGTGCCTCGCGGCTTCGCAAATTGGGGTTGGCAAATCCGCATACTGTTACGGTTACTCTCTCGAACAGCCGGCACAACGCAGATATGCGATGGGAAAATGCTAGGCTCCTATGAGTTCACTGGTAAAACTAAAGAGTTGTATGCTTGAGTCATATTACAACTACGCTGGAAGACTTTAAGCTTGACATAAAGCATTGAGAAGAAATCGCCCCCATGCATTTAGATAGGCGCAATCCGACTCTTCATTTCAAGTGAAAACTTAGTAGGCTTGAAGAAAAGTCGATATACTACGCTTTAATTTTACTAGTATTTAGCGTGGACAGCGCTCGCACAGGTGCGCTGCCGATGCAGAAGCAGGCCAGGCCAGGTCGGAGGGTGACATGTGGACGCCCCATAGTCAGCGAGGCTACCCTCCCGCCGCCTCTGGCAGACCGCACTGCACCGCACCGATACGTATCTGGCTCATGGCGGCGGCTCAGGAGCGGGTCAGCTGGGAGGGGACGGGGGTTGAGCGCGTACCGCGGCCTCTCCATGGGTGGCTCTTCTCCAGCGGACTGTGTCGCGGGTACAGGTCTGTACAGTACAGGTGGGTGGCTCACTGACCCTTTTGCATCCTTTCGCTCATACTGTACCGGATGCACGCGAGCGTGAGGGTTGCCTCCTCGCACGGCGCCATGGTTGGCAGATACATGCGCACTAACACTGGGAGAAGAGACATACATGCTTAGATGAAAATTGTTTAGATGTAACGGACCTGCACTGGAAAAACAAATGTGCTAAGACCTACCTTTAAAAGGCACTAAGATATAGTGCCCCAGGACAGGCACTATAAACTTTGCACTGTAGGCTGGTGTGTGAATTACGATTCGCACACTTGAAGAAGGAAGTAGAAGTGTGATTTTACCTAGTTATTTCGCACGCTTTGGATTGCGCGACAGTCACATCCTTGGGTTTCGCTCGTGTGTGTACTCGCGGTACTGTTTAAGCAAACGAGGGAATGCACTGGAAAAACAAAGGTAGGACATAACACCCTTTTAGGGGTGCTACTCGTAATAGTGCGTTTACAAAGGCATTATTCAAACAGCACTCCTACAGAGGCACTAATTTGGCCGAAAGGTGCTACATTTTAGTGCCTTTGGACACAATCGCGCCTTTCTAAAGGCACTAGGGTATAGCACCTTTAAAAGGCATTAGGTCCTACCTTTGTTTTTCCAGTGTGGGAAGGGGAAAGGAAAAGGACGCCATGTATATGCATTCTCTAACACACATCGGTCAAATAAATTATAAACAAAGGCAAACTTTCCCCTGAAAATAGCGAATAACCCGGTATATTTGCCCCCTCCTCCGGCCCAGGCTGGATCCGCCACTGCACAGTACTGTACTCGTCTGGTGACGCGACAGCCACAGGCTCCCGTCCCGTCCGCGCCGCGCCGTGCCGCTACTGCACCACGGGTGTAATGGCTAATTTGCAGCGATGTCGGAGGTCCCGGGGCCGGGCCGGGCCGGGCGCGCCCAGCAGCAGCCCAGCGCAGTGCAGCGGCGCGGCGCCAGCGGCCCGGCCCGGCCCGGCCGGTGCACATGAGGTCGACATTCCCACAGCCTCGGCAGCTCTAGGAGAGCGCCCGCTAGCCGCTGCCGCGTTAGGCCCCTGGGGCGCGGCGGGGCGGGGCGGGGCGGGGCGGGGCGGGGCGGGGCGGGGCGGGGCGGGGCGCGGCAGCGAGTGAAAGGAGCAGATTGTTTACCTGATAATTGGATTACACGTGTTGCGCGGACAGGTGCAAACACTCTTCCCTTCCCGCGCCGCCGTTCCCGCTGCTTCCCTTCCGCATCACTTTCCACCGCCGCGCCGCACCGCCGCCAATCAAGCATGTTACAGTGCTCTGTACGGCACTGTAAAAAATATCTCTGTAAATTTCCAATTTTTTTGTTGTAATGCGTGATTTTCAAACGGTGGTGGAACTTTACGATCGAAATCGTAAATTTACGAGGGACTATTTGTGCTCGTTTAAGGATCACATGTCGATATCAAGTGTCTTGTAATTTTGTAATTGTACAACTTGATATCGTAACTTTACGATATTTTTCTCATGGAAAATTTTCCCGTAACTCTAACAAACATTTCTTACAGTGGGGGAAATCGTGTGCTGCCATCGTGTCAATTTGTGCACCGGAAAAACAAAGGTGCTAAGCAACGCCTGGATTAGTAGCTGAGTTTAGTGCCTTTCTTGGGGCACTAAATCTTAGTGCGCCCAGAAAATTGTACCTTTGATTTAACGAATTTTCCGTTAAAAAACGGTTTCGTTGTTCCAAAGGAAATTTTGCACATGGTCTAAAGAAAATTCCGTTAATACAGCGATCTTTGTCTTGATATTAAAATAATTTTCTTTAGATCATGTGCAAAATTTTCTTTGGAACAACGGAACCGTTTTTTAACGGAAAATTCGTTAAATCAAAGGTACAATTTTCTGGTTGTGCCTTTGAAAAGGCACTAAACTTGTATGGAGCTCATACTAGCAGGTCAGCTAAAGGTGCTAAGTCCAACCTCGAAAAGGCACTTACAAACTTTAGCGCCAAACATTAGTGCCTTTCCAAAGGCACCAAATTTTGTTAAAGGTAGGACTTAGCATCTTTGTTTTTCCAGTGTGTTTTCCGAGTCGAGTGCAACGGAAAATCCAAGTGTACTAATGACACTCATTTCCGGATGATTTATTTTATCATACTCTTGGAGATGTGTGAGAAATTATCCACCCACACTTGAAGATGTGTGAATGGCCATTTGTATCCATTGCCATATCTTCAATTGATGCAAGTGGGCATTCGCTTCCGAACAACTGGAACTTCACCGTCGTCGTATACAAGACGTGGCGTTATTTCCCCAAATCAGGCGTATATCTGCAATTGCGCGATTCTACTGTATTAGAGATCTCTCTATATTTTTTTCGTATATAACGAGATTTTTGGTGGAAACAGTTCCTTCGCTAACCGTTGTGCATGTAAGTACCTCACACTACAATGGCTGGAGTTTGCAGTATAATGTCTCATTGCCATGCAGCCCCGCCCCGGGCCCGGGGGCTCGCATGTCGCGAGCACAAAGAATGGACGGAGGCGTCGACACGGCGTCAATCGCCTGTCAGAGAGTCTTCTAAGACCCCCCCCCCCCTCCAACCCCCGACCATTTTGTTCTGCACATGCGATATATATGTATGCTCTCGAATTGCCTTTGCGTGGCCCCTGCTACTACAACTCCGACCCGACGCCCAGCTTTTCTCTGCGTTTTTGCGGAAACGTGGAATTAGCATGTCGAGGGAGGAGGAGGAGGAAACGCTCGCTGCGCGCTCCAATTTCTCATCACAGATGTGATAAAAACTTTTCCCATAATGCATTCGGGAGTGAGGGGTGCGGGTCCGGGGGGCCGTGCCGGCCGCCCCGCCGCCGCTATGCGTGCCGACCCAATAATAATAACAAATTGATATGACGCGGCCGGGCAAAGTATATCCGTCGTCGTCGTCGTCGTCATTCAGATTCCCGTTGGTTCTGTCCGCGATTCCGGAAAACGTATTTTCGTCGAGAGCCTTCGATTATTGATAAGCGAGTGGTGCGTGCCCCCGGGGCGCGGCGGGGCGGGGCGGGGCGGGGCGGGGCGGGGAGGGGCCGTTGGAGGTCGGCCGCTCACAATGGGCCAGATATTTGTTGTTTGTCCGCTGTGATGTGACTGGAGCTGGAGCGAACCCGGCGGAGGGTCGCGCAGCGCAGAGCACAGCTTTATTAGGGCTCCACATGCCCTTCCCTTGGCCCTGCCCGGCCCTGCCCGGCCCTGCCCGTCTCCGCTCCCCCGCCTTCCTCCTGTTCCTTCAAACTTTTACGAGTCGGCCACCGTAAAAATTCTTATGTGAGCTACAGCTTATTCAACGGCGGGGGACTGACTGAGGAGGAGCCTCAAACAGTAACCCTCGCTCTCTCTCTCTCTCTCTCTCTCTCTCTCTCTCTCTCTCTCTCTCTCTCTCTCTCTCTCTCTCCTTCGCCACCGCTGCTCTACTCCTGCTGGATCGGCTCAACTGCAAATGCGCGGCCAAACTGCTTTCCGCTGCCCCATCCTTTTCCTACACTGTTAATTTGAAGTGCTTAGTAATTGTGCGCAAAGCGTTCAGTGGTCGTACGCTAGAGGCGCACACCACGCTGACCGCACGTCTGGCGTACGATGACGGCACACCCTTCAAACAATGCAGCAGGGGGGGAGGGTCATCCTACACACTAAACAAATGCGATGTGCAGAACACTGTAAAAAATACTGTCAATTTCAACCGTACAAACCGTCATTGTACTTGAAATTAACAGTGAAACGCTGTACATTCAGCTCATTGTACCCTACAATGTACAATAAATTTTAACAGTTTTCTATTGTGTTTAGAAATAACAGTTCCACACTGTTGTTAAATTGTCGTATTTTATAACAGTGAACTATGGTTGCACGTTCTGCTGCATAACCATGCAGAACATAATGCATAAGGGTTTAGTGTGCGCACTCCTCTGGCGTGTGCTCCTGGTACGTAGGCCGCTCCTTGGTTAATGAGCACCCCAAATTAACAGTGTACCCCTTCAGACTATGAGCTAGTCGCAGGATATCGAGGATCGTTCAGTTTCTGCATTTCCTTTCCGCGATGAGAAAAATCGATCACTATATTTTCCGCGCTATTCTTCCAGGCCGCGTATTTGAGGACCTTCACTGCTTTCGGTACCTATCCATCTGCGCCCTTCTCTAAGTTCAACCCCTCCCACCACCGATTTTGAGGGTAAGGTTAAGTTTAGGTCAGAGTTCGTTCAGGTTAAGTCAAGATGCGTTAATCTAGGTTTCTGGAGCTGCTCCCAGGTGCTGATTGAGCTTTTTAATACCTAACCTAATAACCTACGCAAACGCAACCTACCCTAAACTATCCTAAAGCAACCGACCCTACCCTAACTCACTCTAAACAGTGAAATGCGGAGTGGAAGGTGCCGAAACGTGAAGCGGGCGGAAGGAGGTGCCGAGCTCAGCGAGGGTCCCCGAACACGCCTGCGGCGGCGCGGGCCGGCCAGGCCAACTTGAGTGGATCACGCCACTGTCCCTGCCGCCCCCTGCCGCCCCCTGCCGCCCCCTGCCAGCCCCTGCCACCCCCGCCCCGTCACGCCCCTTGTGCGTTCGAGGCCGCCGTCACAGTGTCACGCAGCGACGAGCTTCCCGGCCTGGCCCGGCCTTATCACTTCCTTTTCGCTATATTTCCCGCAAATGTCAGCGCGCCCGGCGGTGACGGGTCGAAATGCCTCTGTCCCTCCGGCCTGTGCCCCGGCTGCCGCCCCCGCCCCGCCCCGCCCCGCCCAGCCGTGTTGCGGGGCCATCAGGCCAGGCCGGGCCAGGCCGGGGCCAGGGCAACCTGGCCGACAGATGTTGGAATGACCTGCGCCGCACCACGCCGCGTAGCGGAGCGGAGCAGCCCGGTGACATTTCGCCGAGGCGGCACAACTGAGTTCGCCGAACGCTAGCTCGGCTCGGCTCGGCTCGGACGACACGAAGATGGCTGCCTCTGCTGGTCCAACGCGTCTGCTCCGCACATGTTTGCTTGTCTTCCTTGGATTTTAGTCATTGTGCCGGTAATCCAAAACACACGGGGCACGAGGCAATAACATGCCTATTGGACGATAGTCTCTCTCTCTCTCTCTCTCTCTCTCTCTCTCTCTCTCTCTCTCTCTCTCTCTCTCTCTCTCTCTCTCTCTCTCTCTCTCTCTCTCTCTCTCTCTCTCTCTCCTCCCCCTCTCCCTCCCTCCCTCCTCATTCATATTGCCATAAATCCTCCAACAATTACCCCCCATCCTCTCCCCCATTCTCCTCCCTTTCCTCTTTCTCCAATCCGTCTTCCTGCCCCCGCTGCGTGGGTCTGTGCTCAGGTCAGGTACGGTATATATTTTTAGGGGATCTTGTTGCCATCAGTGTTGACAACCGTTTTAATTTTGCTTCCATTTCTCGTTATTACCTCGATGGACTTTATTTCCCATTCATTTTTTTTATACATCCGGAAAATAAATGACTTGGGTTCATAGTTAAGATCCAACGCGGAAGAAGAAAAAAGGAAAAGGAAATGGAAAGACCAATAATGACACCCCACTGCGCTGTTAGTCTAAATGGGGTGCAGGCTAAAGATGTAAAATACGCATACGTTAAATGATATTGCAGAAAGCTGGATTTAGAACGCTTAGCTTTTCAATTTCCAATTTTTTCCTTGCAAAAGTAATGTTCCCGGAAGATCCCGTAAGTATGCGTATGCACTTGCGGATGGGGCGTGGTCCGGAGCGGCTCGGGCCGGGGAACAATACGTCCCCCCAGTACAGGTCTAGTCCCCGGCCGGACCTTGCCCTGCCCTCCCCTGCCCTGCCCGCCCCTCCCCGCTGCCC
Source organism: Frankliniella intonsa (assembly GCA_033675135.1). Taxonomy (NCBI): domain Eukaryota; kingdom Metazoa; phylum Arthropoda; class Insecta; order Thysanoptera; family Thripidae; genus Frankliniella; species Frankliniella intonsa. The sequence goes on along the minus strand of CM066249.1, from coordinate 280,545 downwards.
ACTCCCAAAATGAGCAACAACACATGTTTCCCTGTTTTCTGGAAAATAAAAGTTTTGTGATTTATTTTCTACTTGAGGGCGCGGCTATGGCAATGTCCTTGGCCAGCACGCCTCTGTGCGTATGTGTGCCTGTGTGTGTGGGGGGGGGGGAGGGGGAGGGGCTGGCGGGGGCACTTCGATGGGTCGGCCGTTATGGCCTGCCATATACTGCGGCCCGGCCCGGCCCGGGGCCTGGCCTGACCGGCCGCCCGACCCAGCGTCCCAACTGCTTCCATTTTTGAAGGAAACTTTTGTTTCCGAGGCCATTACGACTCATTTCGGGCGGGGGCGGCCGGATACAGGAACAATGCGCCGCCTGTCCCTGGTCCCCCGCCCCACCCCGCCTCTCCCATGTGTCTCTGGCGGGGCGGGGCGGGGCGGGGCGGGGCGGGGCGGGGCGGGTTTGCAACAAGTTGCTTGAGCGTGAAATGGCTGAGCGAGGAGAGGAGGCTGCGACATGCACGCGCATGCGAGTGAATGGGAAGAATGGCTCGTCTGTCTGTTCTCGTCTCCTCCGCACCGCACGCCTTCGCGGAATTTCTCCTCTCCCTTCTCCGTCGCTCTTCCTCCCGACAGGTGACTCTCTAATCCCAGGCAGATGAGAGGGGGGCGCGGCGAGGGCGTGCCGTGTCCTACCGCCCCGCCCCGCCCGGCCCGGCCCCGCCCCGCCCCGCCCCGCCCCGCCCCGCCCCGCCCCGCCTGGGCACCACGTGACCCTAACGGCACCCCGCTTACCCTTCGGTGCGTCACGCGTCCCTACGGGCGCAGGCAGTAGCACGGGGTACACGACGAGATAGGGGCGCACTGACGCAGACGGCGACACGCGAAGATCCGTAACTTCGGAGAAAAAAAATGATATTCGAGCACGCTGCTTAGTTGTTATTTATGCGGCGATTGTCTCTGTGCCTGCCTCGCTCGTCCACTTTATCGATGGGAGAGTTTGTATTTGTGTTCGCTTATGTATTAATTCACCGTCGTCGTGATGTTGGATTGTGTGTCGTCTGCTGAATTCATACATGCAGATTAGGCGAGCAGTGGCCCCGCTGAGAAATGGAAAGGATGATGTATCCCATGTGGCCCCGTGGCTCGCTGGGCTGAGCTGGGCTGGGCTGTTGTTCGTCGGCCGCGACCCGCGACTTGCCCCCCCCCCTCCCCCTCCCCCCTTCTGCCCCCGCCCCGCCCCGCCCCGCCCCGCGGGCTGCACGGAGTCGTGCGACTCTCGGGGTGGGAAGTTCAGGGAAACGGCCAGGCGCCCGGCGATGAGGTGAAACATGAAAAAAATGTGGTCGCCTGACGTAACTGAACCAACCGTTCCGAACTTCCACCTCCCGTCGTCCTCCTTCGCTGCCCCGCTCTGCCCCACCCCAACCCACCCGACCGCGCGGTTGAAGCTTGATTTTTATTTGTTTCCGCTCCGCAACAAACAGCGCCCACATTTGGGTCGCACGCGTGCTCGTGGCGCTGTGTGAGTGTGGACCCATGTCGTCGTCGCTCGGGAAAAGTGCGGAATGAGTTTCGTTTAGAATCGTACGTGATGTTTTTGACAATTTCCTCCCCGTCCTGTCCGCGTGCCGACGCGCCGGGCGCGCTCAACGACACTTTTGCCCTGCGCGCCGCGCAATATTGCTTTCAGCAGCAGCAAAACAAGCAGCATGAGTCTCTGCCGGCCGCAAAATGTATTCAGCAAGCAAATGGCGTCGGTAGGAGACGGTCCGCGGAGGTCGAGGGAGGGCGGGGCGGAGGGAAGGGGGCTTGCAGTTTGCAACTCATAAACACGTTGTTCCCTCCTTTGCAGCGGAACAGTCATTTGCAACTTAAAATACGTCTGCTGTGCCCCTCGAGACGGCGAGTCGGCGCCACGGTACCATCGCAGTGTATGAGAGAGGGAGTAAGCGCGGGGCGGAGAGAACAAGAAGGGACAAATTCGTAAGAATAATATTAAGAAGAAAGGCGGACGCGACGATCCGAAGGCGCAGGGAATGATAATGTCTGGAGTGTAACCGCTCCGCCGCGGGTCCCCGTCGTGTAGCGCCGGCGCGGCGCCCCTCGGGGACCGTCGCAACCCCCCCCCCTCCCCCCTTCCCGCACGTCGCCGCCGCTCCTGCGAGTTTGTTTGACGTGGTTCACCGGCTTACCGGTCTAGGCGCCCCAAATCACACACTGCATCCCCGACGGTGTGTTTGTCTTTGAAATTAATGCGAACTTTGAAGAGAGGGGTGGGGGCGTGGCGTGGCGTGGCGGGGTTTGCGTCGCGGGGCGCGTGCCCCTAAATCAAACAGGCCACCGGCAGTGCGGCGCGGCGTGGCCCCAGCCCGGGGGCATTGCACGATACCCTCCAGGGGTGCACCGGGCCACGTGGCCCTCGCGGGCTCGCGGGGGTGGCCCTGTTTGCGATGGCAAACCACCAGCGGAGGACGGCGTCCGGCGGGGTGGGCACGGATGGGGGATGAATTGAATGGATGGACAGATGGATGGATGGATGGATGGATGGATGGATGGATGGATGGATGGATGGATGGATGGATGGATGGATGGAGCCCAGACCAGAGGAGAGGACGATGTCCAGTCCAGCTGACCCGTTGACTCTACCCTTATTCCCAGTGTGGCGGGACGCGCAGGGCTGGCACCATCGACAACAACAACAACAACAGTAGCAGCAACAACATCAGCAACAACAACAACAAATACAAATACAAAAACAACAACAACAACAACAACAACAACAAATACAAAACAACAACAACAACAACAACAACAACAACAACAACAACAATAACAATAACAACAGCAGCAACAGCAGCAACAACCACAACAACAACATCAGCAGCAGCAGCAGGGGCGTACGTATTGGCGCGCTCAGCACGACACGGCAGCTCGTACGTACTGTACACGGGCCCTGGCCGCCCTGCAGAGCGTGGCGCATAGCGTGGCACCGGGTATTCCGGACAGGCCGGGCCGGCGTTTAGTTTAGGGGGTACTGCACTACACCGCCTCTCTTCCTCTCTCCATCTCTATTTCTCCGTCGCACTTGTAGTGGTGAATTGCTGCAGTGCAGTACGAGCTAGCCTCATAAACACGCTTACGGTAAATTTCACCTTAAGCTACTGTAGCTTAATGCAGATTTATTTAAGATTTAAAGGGCATATCATCGACCATCTCCGATTTAACCCCTATAGTTAATTAATGAACCTCTAATAAGTGTGAGCCCGATCGGACCCCTCCAAGGGGTTTGGCAGGACATGACGTTTTGGGCTATTTCTCGTTGCCTAAAATAGCTGAAAATCTTTGTTTTGGCATTACTCTTTAGCCTGGCGGGTTCGAGACCAGTTCAGATACTTTTCTGACGTAAAAAGTTCTGATAATTTCGAATTTGGTATGGGAATGACGATCTGATTACTTTTAAGGTCCAAATATGAGATATTTTGACCCGTTCCAGAGAAATGCACAAACTTTGGCGATTACTTCACGGCAAGTTGTAGAGAAAGAGAAAGGACCAAAGTTACACCTCTTTAAATTCCCGATGACACCCAGGATGGCCCAGGATGTCCGAGACGATATCGGAAATGCATTAATTGACCCTACAACCCGTACGTGACTAATCGTCGAGGACGTAATCAGGGCTCACTGTAGCTCCCACTGCAATTCTTTGTTTAGGTTTTTAACAGTGCGCGTCCTGGCCTTGTCCTCAGGACGTCGTTGTCGACGGGCTGCAGGTGCTGGTCGGGCGCGGCCTGGCTCGGCCGGCCCAGCCGGCCCAGCGCGACGCAGCGGCGGAGCGGAGCTCGGCTCGCAGTGCTGCCTGCGGTGCGCGCCGGGGACATAGACTCCCCCGCGACGCATCACCCCTCCCTCCCACCCTCCTCCCCGCCGGAGTTCGGTAATGTTCGTTCGGCCCGGCTCGGCTCGGCGGCGGCGGGACTGTTGAGTGTCCCTTCCAGCCCCCCCCCCCCCCCCCGCCGCTCCGCTCCTCGGCCGGCTCGCCGCCGCCGCCGCCGCGCCGCCGCGCCAGTCGGGCCCCAGAGCTTGGAGAGTGCGCACGCGAGGAGCACGTCGGTCGCGCGTCCGCTTCGTCCTGCCAGTTTGCGATCTACTTCGTGCCGCGTCCTCCTCGCGCACGTCCGCGGCGTCTCCATAGCGACGGACCACAACAGCGACATCAGCCGCGACGTGACAAAGTGAAGCAAGTGTGTGTGTGTGTGCGTGTCTTTTGCTCGCACCCGAGTGAGTCAGTGTGTGTGGATCCAAGTGCAGTGTGTTCGGCCGTTACCATGGCCAGGGATCTCGTTGTTGGATCGATGTGCGGTGCGTGTGACAGTGCGTGACAGTGAACGACTGCAGCAGGTGCAGTAGGCGCGACCCGCGCGCTCACCAGCCGGGGCCTGTCGCCTCGCCCCTCAGTGAAATTATTCTCGTGCCAATAGTGTGTGATAGTGAGTGAGTGACCATGGCAGTGGCGCCCGTGCCCGCGCTGCTGCTGGCGGTGCTCGCGCTCGCGGCCGCGGCCCGAGCCGGCCCCGTCACCTTCACCGACGGCGTCTACAACGGATTTGTCATCTCCATCGGCGACGACGTCCCCGCCACGGACTGCTCCGCCATCCTGTCCAACCTAGAGGTGAGTGCCATGGACTCCCCGCTGGCCTGGTTCGGCTCGACCCCGACCTGACCCCGATGCAGATGTGGCTTAAGCCCGTGCCGGCCGGGCCGGGCCGGCCTGCGGTCCCGGGCGGTGCGGTGCGGTACCGCGGCAATTAGAGGTGCGTCCGACTGTCTGTCGGCGGCCCGGCCCGGCCCGGCCCCGACGGCCACCCGCGACCCGCTGCGGCCCGCGGCCCATCCGCCCTCAGGACTTTCACGCGGCGCGGCCCGCCCGCGGAGGAAAAGGACAAGGAAGTGCGGAAAAAATCATAAGAAAATTAAAGATTCCGTGGGCGATCGTCCGGCTGTGGGCCATTCATCGGGGAGTCGTCCTCGCATCAGAGAAAGTGCAAGCAGGCAGCACCAGGCCGCGGCCCTTGCCGATCCGGTCCTTGGGCGCGGCGGGGCGCGGCGGCGCACACCCACACACGCCCACGCGCGGGACCGGCTCGTCCCGTACCGCACGGCCGTCAGGGTGTGTGCGTGTGTGTGCGTGTGCGTGAGTGAGTCGGGCCGGGCCGCTCGCACGGCCACCGCCCCGAGACAAGCACCGCACCATCCATAAATTTCGACGGCGCCAATCACCAATTATCTCGTGCTGTTGTTGCCGGACGGACCCTAATCTGCGCCAAAGGCTGGGCCGGGCCGCAGCCCCACCCCGCCCCGCCCCGCCGCGGGCGCAAGGGTTCAGGCCCCATACCCGCCCTAATTTGGGGGTGCGTGTGTGTGTGTTGTGCGCTGGTGAGGTACCTTACCGGCCCGGGCCGGGCGGGGCGGGGCGCGGCGGGCGCGGGACCGAGCCGGGGCCGGTGCCAAGTAGTGTGATCGGACACAGCCGTTTTTAAGGGTATCGGTGTGCGGACCAACTCGTCATGCTTGGCGCGCTGCCAGCGGGAGAGAGAGAGAGCAATGTGTGCGCTAGACAGAGACGGAGAGATCAAGTTCACGGTTGTTCTCTTTCGCTCTCGGGGGCGGTGCCGGGCGGTGCCGCGCCGCGGGGCCCCCATGTCCCCCGAGCCCCTCTCCCTTTCTCTCTGCCCTGTACGTAGTGGTTTGAGTCCGTCCCGCCCTGCCCTGCTCTGCCCCTCCCCGGCGCAGCGGCGCAGCCACACGGCGCCAGCTTTAATTCCAGACTCCAATCTCGGCGTTGAAATGACAATGCGGCGCTGGCCGGCCTACGCCCTGTCTGCCCCGGGGCGGGGCGGGGCGGGGCGGGGCGGGGCGGGGCGCGGCGGGGCGTGGCGGCCCCGCCGAGGGCACACGTGTTCTTCCTCACCTCTCAGCCCGCCCGAGTGTCGACAGGGTGTCAATGTCGATGTCACTTTCCCCCTGCGGTGATGTTAAGACCCACGGAGCAGGTTGAACGTCAGCATCACACCTGAGACATCTCCCGGCCCGGCCCGGCCTGGCTGCAGCCGTTGCAGCCGCGGCTTTCTCTCTTCTGCTGCTGCATCGAGTGTCTCGACAGAACCAAGTGTCTCCCTAACGAAGGAAGTGACCGCAGTGCTTGGCATTGGCGATGCCGCCGGCCCGGCCGGTGTGACAATCACCGTGCATTCAATGCCCGTTTGTGTTGGCCTGGCCTGGCCTGTCTGCTTAACTGGCGCGACTACAAATTCGGTCCTTAGCCGCAGCAACAAGCGGCCGGCTGCGCCGCGTCGGTTATCGTTAAATCTGATCGACACTTTTTTTTCCCCTACCTCTTTTTTTTTCTCTCTGTCTCGTTTTGACTTGTTCCCCTTTCCCTCCTCATCCTCCTCCGTACTGTGTTGGTCGACCAGGTCCCCGTGGGCGGAGTACACACATTGTCTTGCTCGTAAAGTGTTCTAATGGGCGAATAGGATGACGCGTAGCTGAATAGCGCGGTGGCCTGGCCTGCCGGACCTCGCCCCGTTCTGTTGGGTGACTCTGGTAGCGTCGCTTGCTCTCTCTCTCTCTCTCTCTCTCTCTCTCTCTCTCTCTCTCTCTCTCTCTCTCTCTCTCTCTCTCTCTCTCTCTCGCCTGCCTGCCGGGCCTCCAGCTGTCTGATGGCGGCTGCTCGGTGGCCACAGGGTGCCTGGCCAGGCCCAGGTTTATTCCTTATTGAGGTGCACCAGACGGGCGGACGACCTCCCGCTGGAGGGTGAGGTGTGTGTGTGTGTGTGTGTGTGAGTGCCGGGAAATGCAGCCTTATTGTTATTTATAGTGTATCGACACCCTTCGGTTTTTTGGATTTGCAGCCTCATGTTGTGGCGTGGAGATTGACTCGTCAGAGGCTGTATTCCAGAACAGCTGGGCTCCTAGGATTGAAAAGACGGGGGGGAATTTCAAGACCGTGACAAATGACGGTTGCCCCACGCTGCATTTTATATTGTGTTAATTTTCCACGACTTTTCCCCCCTGACTCCCACAAAAGCATAATTGACGTGTTATTTTTGCGAACCAAACGGCTTCTGGTGTGTTTGACTGTCTGACCGAGCCGACCGCTTCGCCCCGTTCGGTCTGGTCCGAAGAGCGCGGCTCCATAAGTCAGAAAAGTCCTAAACTGCGCTCGTATTGTTGCGCCCATCGTCCGTGTTTTATTTCTGCCGCTTGTGACGGGTCCGCTCCAGCTGGGCCCAGAGGGTCGTATACGTCGTACGGCTAGGAGTGCTTGGTTTGACACTAGAGACGAAGGATAAGGGATTTTCGGTCCCCTTTCTCCTAACCCACCTCACTGTCCCCCCCTTTTACTGTTTATATCTCCCAAAGAAACGCCCGTGTCCCTTGTTAAAATTAAAAAGGGCTGAAACACTGAAAGGACGTGAAATTATAATAATGCGGGGGGAGGAAGGGTTAAACGTCCCTCTGGCACCCAGCCCAGGCCAGGCCAGGGCCGAGGGTTAGGTCCAGGGGGTCCCGTGCATTCGTTTATACGCTCCGCGGGAGGTGAGCGCGAGAGGGAGAGAGAGAGAGAGAGAGAGAGAGAGAGAGAGAGAGAGAGAGAGAGAGAGAGAGAGAGAGAGAGAGAGAGAGAGAGAGGAGAGGAGAGATGGAGGGAGAGGGCAGCAGAGCGTCGTCCAGCGGGAAACACGGCAGGGGAGACGGCCGGGCCGGGCCGGCCCTGGTCCTGGCCCGACAAACAGGAACCCGAGGATTTCATTTTTCACGAGTTAACAAATGTATCGTTTATACGCTCATAATCCGGGCATAACGCATGTGGCCACGTTGTTAATGCGCATAAAGCGTATGTGTGTGTGTGCTGTATATACGTGTGTGAATGTGTGTGTGTGTGTGTGTGTGTGTGTGTGTGTGTGTGTGAGCCTGCGCGCGCGACCGGCTGTTCTTATCTGGCGTTTATTTCACTCGTGGCAGGGGCCTTCTCGGCCATTACTGGATATTGAAGGGCGCAGTCTGCTTGCTCACTCACTCCACTCTCTCCACTCACTCACTCGCTCACTCGCACCGTTTGGTCCAGGTTGCATAATTCCGGCTCCCAATATGGCCGCGACATTGTGTCCCTGCTCCGGCCGGCCCTAATGGAGTACCTGTCGATCATCCTTTGTGCCCGACCCGATCCCGCTGCCAGAGGAGGGGAGGGGCGGTGGTGCATTAAAAACGGTATCGTCATAACGATTGCCTGCTACTCCGCTTTAGAGCCTGGCCATTGATACCCTGCGCGCCGTGTTGCCTACCTCCGCGGGGCGGGGCGGGGCGGGGCGGGTAGAGGCCCCGCTCCTCTAATGCCGTGTAATGCCCTGTTGGACTCAGCCCGCAATTTATGCGGTGACAGGACGGGCGAGCGCAGCGGTCTGGTCTGGGCCGGGGGTGGAGGTGAGGGGAAAGGGGGGAGTGGAGTGGACTTGTGCGCACCTCTCACTCGATCTGCTGCTGACTCTGCCTCTCTCGCTCCGTACCCCCGTGTCTCCCCCCCCCTCTCTCTCTCCCTCTCTCCCTCTCTCCCTCTCTCTTCTCCATCTCCTCCGCGCTTCCCGTTCAAACGCACCGAAAACGCGGGGAAACGTGTAAATCTGCGTTTTTATGTCCGCCATCCAGTCCTCCGACGCGATGCGATGCGGGCGCGGCGCGGCGCGGCGTGGCGCGGTGGGTGTCGACCGGGCGCATCGCTGGAGCCATAAGTCCCCCCCGCGCCCGGGAACCAGTTCCGCGCGCTGTGGCGGGGCGGGGCGGGGCGTGGCGGGGCGTGGCGGGGTCTGCGCCCTCCGCTGCCAGCAGGCGCCGCCGTCAGGTCCAGCCCAGCCCCTGCGGCGAGGAGGTCTACTCCACCCGCACTCGCTCTGCGGTGTACACTAATATAAAAGCGTACGGTGATTTTCACTGCAAGCCACGGTGAATAACCCTGCAGCTCTCTAGCTTCCTGTGAATTTTCACCAGTGATTGTCACTGTATGCATCGGTGAATCAGGGTGCAGGTGCATCACCATTCGTAACTTACAGCAAGTGACATTCACCGTAATATTTGTAAAGTGTATTGAAAGGATTTGGTTCGCCTGCTTGTAGGCAAATCTACCACGCGCCCCTCCCCTCCCCGCGAGATTCCCCCCCCGGCCATTCATCTGTCTCCCTGCTGCCCTACCGGCCCGATAGAAAGGGAAAATGAGCGGCACGGCGAGAGCGGAGCGGAGCGGAGGAAAAAACGAACGGGGCTCGCGCCGCGGAACAGTAGCAATGAGGTAAAAACTGAGAGCGTGCGGCGGGGCGGGGCGGGGCGGGGCGGGGCGAGGCGGGGCAGCGCCAACGATAGCGCCACGCACCGCCTGGACGCGCGCGCCTGTATCGGTAAGACGGACGGACAAACGGACGGACGAACAAACGGACGGACAGACGGACGGACGAACAAACGGACGGACGTCGGACGGCGCAACGACGCTTTATCGATGAGTCGATAACGGAACAAATGTGCGACAGGGACGCGCGTGTTTAGTCCGTCGCGCCTCTGTAATCCAAAGGAGTTTCCCGCCGCTGTAAATTTGGGCTCCAACAGGGAGCCGCCCCGCCCCGCCCCGCCCCGCCCCGCCCCGCCCCGCCCCGCCCCGCCCCGCCCCGCCCCGCCTCTCCCCGCCGCAGCCGTCGCCCTCCCCTGCATTTACATACAATGCCAAATTCCCGCGCCGTTGCGCGGCGATGGCCATCTTCCTCCGCGCCCCGCCCGCCCCCGCCCCGCCACGCCCCGCCACGCCCCGCCACGCCCCGCCACGCCCCGCCACGCCCCGCCACGCCCCGCCACGCCCCGCCACGCCCCGCCACGCCCCGCCACGCCCCGCCACGCCCCGCCGCGGCCACCTGTCGGGCAGGCAGGCAGGCAGGGCCCCGGGGCTGCTGCAGCGGCTGTGCGGCGCAGGGGAGGCGTCCGACACCAAGAGTTATAGCGCCGTGTCCTGCACAGGGATCTGCTGGAGTGCAGGGAGAGCCAAGTGTCCGATGTGCGTGTGTGTGTGTGTGTGTGTGTGTGTGTCTGCCGCTCGCAGGACAACAAGCAGCAGACGACACGTCCTTGTGCCCCGGTGGGAGGGGGGGGGTACAAGCACGATGACGGGACAGGCCCCGCCAATGCCCGCCACGCTCATATCGTTACCCGCCCATAATGCACCAGCGACCGGCCGGCCGACGCTGCTTCTCTCATTCCCCTCTCATCTCGCCTCTTCCCTCTCTCTCTCTCTCTCTCTCTCTCTCTCTCTCTCTCTCTCTCTCTCTCTCTCTCTCTCCCTCTCTCTCCCTCTCCCGTTCACCGGTGAGGTATATGGCAGTGAGTGATGCTCGCGCTCGGCTGGTTCGCGTCTCTCCGTCCCTCTCTCTTTTCCTCGCTGCTTCTCTCTCTCTCTCTCTCTCTCTCTCTCTCTTCTCCCGGGCCATCGGCCGCTCCCATCTGTGCCCGACCCGGCGCGGCGCGCCCTGGCTGCACCGCGCTGCACCGCGCCCGGCCCGGGCCTCCCCGTGTCCCTCGAGGGCATACTGCAGGCCAGGCCAGGCATAGCGCGGCGGGCGCGGCCAGGCAGCGTGTGGGCCGCCGCTCTCACGGAGATACCCCGCCCCGCCCCGCCCCGCCCCGCCCAGCGCACCCACCACTGCCCACCACCCACCACCCTCTCCACCGCATGACGCCGACTGCGAGAGCGGAGTGGTCCTGCTACGTTTGCAACCCTTTCCTCTCTCTCTCTCTCTCTCTCTCTCTCTCTCTCTCTCTCTCTCTCTCTCTCTCTCACTCACTCACTCTCTTACTCTCTCTCTCTCTTTCTCTCCTCGTGACTCCGGGTCGCGCCACAGTAGCAGCCCGGTACGGCGCCAGATGCGCGGACGCGCTCAACTTGAAAATCCGTAATCCGCTTGCTTCTCTTCTCCTCGCTGCCGGCGCTCTGCTGGCGCTGCTCTCGCCTCGCTATTGTTTTGATGATTAATGAGGGTGCCATATTATTAACTACTTTGAAAGTAATTTCCCCGGGCTTGTCGCGCAGAGTCGAGCGCGCGCGCGCCGTGCAGAAAGGCTCTCTGGCTGCCCGAGCTGTTGGGGCGCTGCTGCTGCAGCAGAAGCGACATGACAGTGGAACAGAACGGAAAATGGCCGCTGACTGACTGACGGACGAGCAGAGGGGCCCCGCCCCGCCCCGCCCCGCCCCGCCCCGCCCGGGCGGCCCTGGAGTCTGTGTGCGGCGGGGGGTCTCCCTCCCCCCGTGGCCCCGCCGCGCCGACGAGTCCCCGCAGGGGGGCGCCTTGAACTCCTGCGCCCCACGCCCCCCTCGCCGGCTGACCTGCCGCTGGGAATATATTGAAAAACTTTTCAACAGGTATCTCTCTCTCTCTCTGTCTGTCTCTCTCTCTCTCTCTCTCTCTCTCTCTCTCTCTCTCTCTCTCTCTCTCTCTCTCTCTCTCTCTCTCTCTCTCTCTCTCTCTCTCTCTCTCTCTCTCTCACTCGCTCACTCGTGGCCACATTCATTTTTCTCCCGTGTCGCGATGGCAATCGCATGCTGCTGCGCGCTCAGTCTCCGCGGGGCGTGGCGGGGCGTGGCGTGGCCGTGTGGGTGGAGGAGAGCCAGACTTCATAAATGTCTGTGTTTTTAATTTGATTCCCCCGGCTGGCCCGGCCCAGCTCGGCCTGCGCTGCCGCCCCGCCCCGCCCCGCCCCGCCCCGCCCCGCCCCACGTGGTGACAGCCGCGCCCGTGTTACACAAGGTTTCGTTTTCTTTTTCATATTTTTCGTGGTGCGCGGCCGCTGCTCTAAATGACCACGTCAGCATTGTGCAGGGGCGGGCAGGGCGCGGCACGGGGCCCAGCGCGCCGGCCAGGGGCTAGGGCGGACCCGAGCGCCCGCCCCGGCCCCGCCCGTTTGCTTTCGGAAAGGAAAATATACGAATTTCGGGACGGAACACGCCGGGGCCGGCAGGGCAGGGCAGGGCAGGGCGGGGCGGGGCAGGGCAGGGCGGGGCGGGGCGGGGCGGCCTGGCCGGGCGCCACATATGTGGTGGTCCGATTACCATTCCGTATCGGTCACCCAAGACTCCTAGGCCGCGCAGCACTCCGCCCCGCCGCGCCACCGGCTCCTAGGCGAGCAGCCTTATTCAATAACACTTTGCATAAAATTAAAGCCATATGCGAGCCGAGCGTGCACAATAGGCCCAATTGATAACAAGTGCCGGTCGGCGGTACAAGTGCGCGGCGCGCGCCAGGAAGAGAGCGAGAGAGAGAGAGGGAGACAGTGAGGGGCTGCAGGGGGAGAGAGACAGACGGAAGGGGTGTGGTGTGGCGCGACTATTGTCTCGCGGCGACCGCAGCCCGCTCCGCTCGCTCGTCCGTAAGGGTTACATGCACCCGGTTGGCAAACACGCCGAAATGATCGCCCGTCCCCTCCTCCCCTTCACCCCTCATCAAAAATCTAAAAAAACGCACCCCCTGCGGCCCGCGCGGCGGCAGGGCGGGGCGGGGCGGGGCAGGCGGGTGGCGGCACAGTGCGGCGGGGCGGGGCGGGGCCAGTTGGCCGGCGGGCAAACGTGCTAACGAAGCTATTGTGTGCTCTATGCCGGCCCGCGCCGCCCCGCCCCGCCCCGCGCCGGCCCGCCCCGCCCCGCCCCGCGCGGGGACAACATGTCTAATTTATGAAAACGGAGCTGCGCTGCGCTTGTGAGCTGAGCACGCGTGCCGCGCAAAGTGGCGGAGCTCAGGGCGGCTGAAAGGCCGTTGTGAGGAGAGACCCGCGCTGGTGAGTTTTAATGAAAATTTTGCTGCGGTGCTTCGCTGTGGGGCGGGGCGGAAGGTGTCGGTAACGGCCGTGGCGGTACGCGTGGAGGGGCGCGGCGGGGCCCTCTCTGCAAAAACGGCTTTTCGACGGACCGAACCTGACCCGACTCGGTCAGCGCTGATACCGCGTCCCCTCCCTGTGCGAGTGAGAGAGAGCGACAACGCGACACGAACACCTCTCGACTCCACCTCGGGAGCATTTCGGCCCTGTTTCGGACTGCGTTTCGGCCCCGCCTGCCAGCACAGCACAGCGACTCAGGGTACCTGGTCAAAACTGTCCAAGAATCTTCAGAACGATTCAAGGACGGCCGCATGGGGTTCTTCCCTACCCCCGTCCTGGAACCGTTCCGACGGTACCTGGATATCAAGGAACCGTGTGGCTTACCGGGCCCATCGCGCAGGCAGCGTCGGTCGGTGTAAAACGCCGTTTCCGCAGAGCTCCGCGGGGCGAGCCGGGCCAGCGGCGCAGGAGGAGATTGTTTTCTTTCTCTTTTTACGACGGTTTCCATACCGGCTCTTCGGGCCGATGCTGGGCGCAGGCAGGCGGGCAGGCAGGCAGGGCCCGGGGCCGGCGGGGCGGGGCGGGGCCCGCATGGGGCGCATCAACAGGTTATCGGCCATCGTAGAGCCGGCCGGGCCGACCGGGCCTAAAGGCCTCGGCGAGGCATCCGGACCCCCGCGGGGCCCCGTAGGGCCGCCACGCCCCGCCACGCCGTGCCAAGGAGAGAAAGTGCGCGGAAGGTACTCTATGGCGGCGCCGTCCCGAAATATGGAACTAATGCCCCGCGGCCAGCTCTCCCCCCCCATCCCCCCGCCCCGCTGTCTTTCTTTTTATTTCTTCCTTTTTTATTCCCCCCCCCTCTCCTCACTCCCCTGGCGTCCTGTTCCCGGCCCGGCCGTGTCGCTTCGCCCTAAAGAAGTTTGCTGTAGTTAGCATTACAAGGGCGCGGACTGGAAAGCCGATCGCTGACCACTAAGTCGATTCGCGAGCCAAGATCACTTGTCGCTGGCCGGGCGGGGCGGGGCGGGGCGGGGGTGGCTGGCGCGGGCCGGCCGTTGGCAAGCGGTGGACGGCGAGGGGCAGGGGCGGGGCGGGGGAGGGCGCCGAGGTGAAGTGTACCAGTCCCTCCCTCCACCCCTCCCTCTCCCTCCCTCCCCTCTCCCCGATGATAAAAAAACGTTCCCCTCACATGAATACGGTATCGCACAGAGCGCCGCCCGCCCCGCGCCGCCACTTGTCGAGGGGGAGGCCGGCCGGCCTGAGTGGTACACGCACAAAAAGAGGATCCTGTTGCTCTGCCGGAGGATTGCACTTGCTGCCCGCCTGTCCTTCCGCCTGCTCGGTCCGCCCGGCCGTCCGCCGCCGGAGTTTGAACTGGATGTCTTAATAAGGCCGGCCGGTATGGCTCCTCTGGGCCGTGGCTGGCTGGCTGCCTGTGCTGTGAGAGAGTCGAGCCACATAGATTCGACCGCCACTCTCTCATACCTTTTTTGTTTTTTTTCGCGGTGTGCTTCCTGCCAACTGTCATGTCGTTCCGCGTGTTCCGCCGGCCGTGACGCGCCGCGCCGCAAGGCCTAGTGCCTCATTGGACCAACTTTTACCTGCTGTCCACACCTTTATATTTTTTGTTTGGTGCGTGTGTCTTTATTTTCAGTGCCTTTTTTTTTTAATTTTTTTAAAAATAGTTTTCCTCCTCGTTTTATCATTATTTTATTGGTGGGCTGGGCTGCGCGGCCGTGGCGTGGCGGTGCCGGTCGGCTGCGGATGGAATCAGGACTCGGCGCGCCCGTTAGCAGCGCAGTGCGGCGCGGTGCGGTGCGGCGGCAGCGTGCGTTTGACCGGACGCGACGCGGCCGAGCGTCGGTTGGCTGCACTGCGCTGCCGCGGGACGGGACGGGGACGGAACGCCACCGGACGCCGCCGGCGGAAAGGGTTCAAATTTTCAGTGGCGCGACGGGGAGTCGTGTAGCCGGGCGGGGCCGGGCGGGGCCGGCCGGGGCCGGGCCGGGCCCTGGGGGAGGGAGGCAGTGCACTGGATCTACTTTCCCTCTCGCTGCTGCTCCACTCTGCGCTACTCTACTCCTCTAGCAGCTCAGCAAGTAGCAGCAGCAGCCCGCCCCGCCGTATCGGTTTCAGCGAGCTTGATGATCTACGATACGCTGCACTCCCCCCACCCCCCACCCCCGGGTCCCTCTCTCCTGCAGCACGCGGTGGGTATATGCACGACAGCCTAAATGCCCCCCGCCCCGCCCCGCCCCGCCCCGCCCGCATGGCAGACCGTGTACCCTTTTGGCCGGGCCGGGTCGGCCGGGTATAATCTCTGCCGTGGCGACGGGTCGGCCGGGTCGGGACGGCGCGGTGCGGCACGGCGGCCCCGCGGGGTTCAACGAACGGACCCTGGCATGGCGGGGCCCGGGGCGGGGCGGGGCGGGGCGGGGCGGGGCGGGGCACGACGCTGCCTCCTGCGTCCTCCGTCCCGAGCTGCACCCGGTAGCGGTAGCATGCCACTTGCAGTGTGAACGAACCTCGGTGAGCGTTCCGAAACAAAAATAAGACACTGCGACTCCCATATATTTTTTTCCCCGGTCCGCGCTTTTTTTTTTTCCTTGCACAAAAGCTGTAGATGTGCTTTCGCGAAGATTAGGGGTCAGGGTCAGGTGAAGGGGTCCTCCAACACGCCATCAGCGTGCCATTTTCTTTCTTTTTTTCTGGTCGGATGTCCTCGCCCTCGTGAATGTGCCCTTGTGCCGGTGGATGCCGCCCCTGCCTGCCTGCCTGCCTGCGCGCTCAGCACATGTGTGTCCCGCCCCGCGGCCGAACCTGGCCGGCCGGCCGGCCGGCTTGCGAGCCTTGTCAAAATATTTCGTGCCCGGAGTATCTCATAACTCGAGCGGGCCCGGCCAGGCCAGGCCTGCGCCGGTTGGGTCCCGAATGGCCGAAATGGCTTTCCTGGCCCGGGGACCATAACTCGTCGCCGAAGCGGGGCGGGGCGGGGCGGGGCGGGGCCCTGCTTGCGACGAGCTGAGGGGGACCCCTCGCTCCTCTCTTGTTTCGTTTTCCACACACCAACACACTATTTGTCTGAACGTATAATAATTCCCGATAACCTCTCGTTCGTCTTTGCGTTTGTGACACGTCATATATGAGCCGGGCGCGCAGGCCTCGATGGATCCCCCCTCCCTCCTCATGGCTTACCTTTGGCGTTCCACGAAAAAGAAATAAGTGATGGTCTGATTCACGGCTCTGGTCGGTGCGGGGGAGAGGAGCCTAGGCCGTATGCTAATGGCTGAGTGAGTGGGCAGCCCGGCTCGGCTCGGCCCGGGGATGCCTCCTCCTCCCCCCCCCCCTCCCCCCTCGCCAGCTCCGACGGTCCGTCCCGATAGTTTACGGCCGAACAAACTATTGTTTGGCCGCGAGATGGCGCTGCGCGGCATGGCGGTGGTGGGCAGTGCGGGGCGGGGCGGGGCGGGCCGGCGGGCAGAGTCATCCCGGTGCAGCCCAGCCCAGGAGGATGCTGTGCCGAGTGAGAGGCGCAGGCTGGACGATCGCGCCGTCTTGATTACGACTCGAAAGTTTTGGCGTGGCGCGGCGTGGCGAGAGGCGCGCCCCCGTCCGCGGGCAGGCAGGCAGGCAGGCAGGCCTCGCGATATTGCAAAGTGGAATTTGCATAACTGACGAGGACGCGGCCGGGCCGAGCGGAGGGCGCGCCTATCGGCCGGCAGCGCGGCAGGTGTGACCAGCAGGGCGGGGCGGGGCGGGGCGGGGCGGGGCGGGGCGGGGCGGGGCGGGGGATCCGTCCACCAGTCCCACGCTGCTAGCTGCTGCGACGCTTAATCGCTGATCCGTCTCGCGTTTTTATCCCCCTCCTTATTCAATTTCACGATGGGCGTCATACATACGCGTCTGGCAGTTCATCGAGTGGCTTCTTCTTCCTCTACTACATACTATTCTCTCACATGTGTGTGTGTGTGTGTGTGTGTTAGGTTCGGACGCTGCAGGCCGGCCGGCCGGCCGGCAGATTTCTCGCCATGTGTCACGCCCGCTCTGCGCCGCTCCGCCCAAATCGGATTATGAACTGGTGCGCGTGCCTCGCCCCGCCCCGCCCCGCCCCGCCCCGCCCCGCCCCGCCCCGCGCACTTGTGTGTGTGTGTGTTATTGAATCTGTGGCCATCGGGCGCGTCGCGGTGCAACCCTCCCCCTCCCCTTCCTCCTCTCGACTATTTTTTACGCGTTAGGCGCGACGGCGCAATCAGTGGCGGTCCTTATCTTCTCGCTCCTCCCTCCTCCGTCCGGGATCCTCACCCTCCCTCCCCCGCCCGCCCTCCTCCTCTTCACCCTCCTCCCCGCCTCGTCATAGGAAAACAAACGGCTGTGAGGGGGATGGACCTCCAGGAGGGGAGGGTCCGCCCCGCCCCGCCAGGCTTGGCTGGTGATATGAATTTCATTGCCGCCACCAAGTCTGCCGGCCGCCTCGCCTCGCCCCACCCCGCCCCGCCTCGCCCCGCCCCGCCCCGACGCGTTGTATTTTTACGGCGGCAGCGACGAGCTGCTGGAGCGCCCTCCATCACGCCGCTGATGACGACGATGACACTACCAACAATAAGGATGGAGGGGGGGGGGAGGCATCAGCCAGCCTTATTGCGGCTTTCTGACGTTGTGATAAAAATGAAAATAGCGAAAAATTAAAAAATAAAGCAGGAGATGAGATGAATTGCGCGGGAAAAACTTTGAGGGGATTGTGTCTGAGCGTCCGTCCGCCGGTCCTGTCTAGCGGGGCGGGGCGGGGCGGGGCGGGGCGTTCCGTCTCAGGGTGCGGTGAGGAGGAATAAGTTATTCATCCACTCGTCGCGACCAGCGCCAGAGCCACGCCGCGCCACGCCATTGTGGAGAGAGAGAGAGAGAGAGAGAGAGAGAGAGAGAGATTCGTCGTCTAGGAAGGAGAGTCTTATTATCCGTGTTTTGCCAGGGGATGCTGCGCCGCGCGGCTCCATCCATTATTCATGGCGTGTTTTGATTGGCAGCGCGGCGCCCCGCCCCGCCCCGCCCCGCCCCCCCCCGCCCCGCCCCGCCCTGCCCCGCCCCGCCCGCCCCGCCCCGCCCCGCCCCGCCCCGCCCCGCCCTTCGTTAGGATCGGCGTTGGGCAGGCGACTGTGTGTTTTGCGCCACGATTAGCCGATTTGCGCGCCTCGGTCTTATGCTAATCCCTTTGTGCCGCCGCTGTCCTGTCCCCTCCCGTGCGGCGCGGACATGTGTGAGGATGGCGCGGACCTCTATCGAGACGGTGAGCTGAACGCGCGCGAGGGGGCGGGGCACGCCGTGGGGCACGCAGCCCCCCGCGCTCTATAAAAAGCTTACGGCGAATGTCTCTGGGAGCTACATGCACCGGCATAACCGACATGAGCTCCGCCTGAACCTGAGCCCGGAAGGCTTCAGAGGCAACCTGGAGTCCAAGAGGTTGGGGTACCGAGGTCTCTTCCCAGGTTCGGACTGATGTCAAGCTTGCACCTCACCTAGGTGTGGACCTACGCGTCCAGGTTCGGGCGGGGCTCATGTCGGTTTTGCCCATACACCCTGCAGCACTGTAGCTTACGGTGAATTTTTACCGTAAGCTACGGCGAATGTCACTGTAAGCTATACGGTGAATCACGAGGGTGCATCACTGTAACTTGGAATGACAGTCAGCGTAGCTTACGGTGAATTTTCACCGTAGCTATAGTGCTGCAGGTTTAGGTTTCACCGTAGCTTACAGTGAAATTCACCGTGTATAAGCATTTCTTGGAGCGCGCCCGGCCTGGCCCGGCTCGGCTCGGCTCGGCCGCCGCTGCAATTGTAGGTTTTTAATTCCCGCGCGGAGCGGCAGCGGCAGCGGCGCCGCCCCGTCACGGAAAAGTAACGCGGGCGGGCCGGGCCGGGCGCGACACATAACGCCCGTCGTGAAACATTGTGACGCAAGTGCAGCGTCACGTGACTGCAGCCTGGCCCGGGGCGTTACTTAATTCTCACGCTGAGTGACGTTTGGCCGTTTGCCGCCCCCCGCCCGGCCCCGCGCCTCTTTGTCGCCCGGCTTTTAATTTTCGTCGTTGAAGGGAGCGTCATGGCATGAGGGAGTCGGGCGAACTATACTGCGCCAGCCGAAGTGCAGGGAGCTAAAGAGTTTGTGCGGGGCGTCATGAGCGACCAGCGCGAGAATGGCCGCGTGCTATAACCTTTTCAGCGAGGTCTCTCACAAAGTTAGGGTGGCCGACTCTCGCCCGACGTGTTTATTTCCATAGCCGCTGCCGCCTGCTTCGGGGGAACCGCTTTTACATGCCTCTTTTCACTTCCGTCCGTAAGTTTGTGCGAATAATGTATCCTGCTTGATAGGAATCCTCGCCGATCTGCTGCTAGCCCTCGCTGCAATGCGAGGAACGCGGCGGGGCGGGGTGGGGTGCGGCGGGGTGGGGTGGGGTGGGGCGGGGTGGGCGGGGTGGGGTGCGGCGTGTTGGTGCTGCTCGCTGTTTGCTGACCCCGTCCCTTACCAGCCCAGCCCAGCCCAGGCCGGCGTGTTTACTGTGTTTCGCCACGCACCAGCGGGTGCCGGCGGGGCCGGGGGGCGCGGCGTTGTCTGTTCACCTGTACCTGGAGCGAAGCCGTGGTGACGGCAGGGGAGGGGAGGGGAGGGAGGGGTGCATGCTGATGGGAAGGGTTGGGAGTTGAAGGTTTGAGAATGGAGCCGGTCTGCTGTGACAGCGCGCCCACCCCGCCCCGCCCCGCCACGCCCCGCCACGCCCCGCCACGCCCCGCCACGCCTCACGACACAATTTTTTTTCAACACATGCTGGCCGGCCCAATGTCTTGGCGTTTCCTCACCCTTGTCGCTGTCTTCGACTACTTTGCGCTATGTATTTATTTTTGTGTGGTGGTGGTGGTGCTGGTTGTCGTCGTCGTCTTGTTTGTTGTGATTCCATTGCCGCTCTTCCGATGAGTTCCGTCCCGTATCTCCGATAAGTCACGTCCTGTATCTCTAGCCCAGCCCAGCCCAGCCCCTCTGTCGCTCGCTTCGCTTCCTGGTGGGATGCGTTCACCCTGCTGCCCCGCAGAGAGAGAGAGAGAGAGAGAGAGAGAGAGAGAGAGAGAGAGAGAGAGAGAGAGAGAGAGAGAGAGAGAGAGAGAGACAGAGACAGAGACAGAGAGAGAGAGATAAGAGTTGCCCTGGGCTGATATCGGCGCGGGGTCGCCGACCGCTCATCGCTGCCGATAGCGGGGCAGGGGGTGACCTGTACTAAGTCACGGTGTGGTTGGGGGTGGAAGGGATCCGTGCCGATGATCCTATGGGGATCACAGCACCTCTGACTCCCCCCCCCCTCCCCACCTCCTCCTTCCCCCCTCCCCCAACTACTAATTTGCAATCTTATTGCGCGCCGCACATCCCGACACCTCGGTTCATTTCACGGATTAACATAAACGAAGCTCATTATCGGGTTGGGCCGTGCGATGCCGTGGCCCGGCCCGGCCCGGCCCGCCGCAGGGCCCCCGCCTGTACTGCAGGAGAGGTGAGTGAGGCGAGGTGAGTGAGTTGGGCCTGGAATGCGTTTTCCCTGATGTGTCCCGTGTCGTGGCGTGGCGCGGCGTGGCGCGGCGTGGCGTGGCGGGGCGATGAGTTATGGCCGGCCCTAGCCGCGCAATAACGCAGAGGCTGAGGCTGAGGCCGCCGCGCCGGCCCGGCCCGGCCCGGCCGCGCTGAGCGCAGCACAAAGTGTTGTTGTCAACCCACCGCCACGCCGCGCCACGCCACCCATGAGGCTACCGGGCGCGCCGCTACGCACCGCCACGCCGCCGCTGCTGCCTCATCTCTCTCGAAATGAATTGATTTAGCCGGGCTGCGGCCCTGTATATCGGAATGTAATAATAATAGTGACGCGATGCACCACAATGAGGACCACCTGAGAGCGGCGGGGCGGGGCGGGGCGGGGCGGGGCGGGGCGGGGGCTACAATGACTTTGTTGTCAGCAGACACAGAATAGACTTGTCACCCCAACTGAATTTATTGTTCGCCAGCTTCCTCGCGCTGTGACTGTGCTGCACACCGGTGCACGCGCGGGGTGGGGCGGGGCGGGGCGGGGCGGGGCGGGGCGGGGCCGGGGGAGCGGGCGGGCCGGAGGCAATCGTGCGCGAAGGGAAGGAAGGAATCGTTTTTACGAGGTGATTTGGCGCGAACTCTGTGTGTGCATGTGTGTGTGTGTGTGTGCGCGGTGAGGGGTGCGGAACATGGTAGCAGCACTGTGTGGTCAGCGCGGGGTGCCCGGACAGCTCGGCGTCAATGAGAACAGCTGTTTGACGGCGACGCGGTGCGCGCCGGGCCACCCACATGGCAGTGGTGCTGCTGCGGGAGAGAGGGGCGCCCTTTCCCTTCTCTCCCGGGTGCGGAGTGCGCAACGAGGCGACACCCGGTGCGGACCTTTCCACCTCGACTTTTCTCATTGTTGGCGAAAGGCAGGAGCGGAGGCGGGTGCGAGGAGGGCGCGCACCGCGAGCTAAGTGGGTTCCTCTCTACCCGCCCCGCCAAGCCCCGCCTCGCCCCGACAGGCCCCGCCGCGCCCCGCCACGGCCGCACGCGCGCTCCGCCCCGCCCCGCCACGCCCGCACACCCGCCCGCACCTATCTCTACCCCGCCTACCGCCGAGATTGACATGTTTGGCCAACCGGACGGACGCGGTCAATGGACGGTTTCGATTCGCCGGGAAGTGACTGACTCTCGCAAGGAAGACACGCGGTGTGGAGCCGCCCTGCCCCGCCCCGCCCGCAGTGCAGTGGAGGCTTTTCAAGCCGGGAGGAGGAGGAGGAGGAGGAGGAGGAGGAGGAGGAGGAGGAGGAGGAGGGGGGGGAGGAGGAGGAGGAGGAGGAGGGGGAGGGGGCTCCACAATAGCTGAGGCTGCTCCTGCCGCTGCGCGGGGCGCGGCGGTGGTACCAAGGGACCTGCCAGGCCAGGTGGCAACATTTATATTGGCCAGCTGCTGCCACCCCGCCCCGCCCCGCCCCGCCCCGCCCCGCCCCGCCCCGCCCTGGCCCGGCCGCCCCTTTGTCGAGTCTGCCTAGGCCCGGGGCCCGGGGGCTGTGAGCCCTGCAGGGCCACCGCAGCGCACGCCCCGCCTCACACTGTGAATGTCGACCTGCGATTCCACGATTTCGCGGACGAGCTGCTCTACACATTGCGGTTCGTGGCGGTGGCGGCGGTGGCGGCAGGGTGGCCGAACACGAATGTGAATCGGGCCTGTGATGGTGCGTGCGCTCCGAGGAACGGAAATAAGCGAATATAAATCTGAGGGAAGCGGAT
>CM066249.1:250850-253350 GCA_033675135.1 Frankliniella intonsa | reverse complement strand
ACACACGGTACTTCGCGCCGACAAATTGGCGGCGCGATGGGGCGGGGCGGGGCGGGGCGTGGCGTCGCGGGGCGGGGCGGGGCGGGGAGGTGTCGATGCGTCCTGTCCGGCCCGCGTCGTTGTCGTCGTCGACCCCCCCCTCCCCCCATCCCGCCCCTTCACTTCCCAGAAACCCGTTCTCGCAAATCGATGCCCGTCTGGCCATTTCTGCTGCTTCTTTTGTATTTTGGCGGCGATCTCACTCTCTGCGGGCGCGTTGACAGATCGGGACACACACGGCGCTCTTGTCCGCGCGCGCCCATGTGTGTGTGTGTGTGTGTGTGTCGTGTATGTTTGTATGTGTGTGAGTGTGTGTGTGCGTGTGCGTATGCGTGTGTGAGATCGGGCTCGACACCTTCGGGTAGGGAGAAGGGTCCTGCCTGAAGGTCAGAGAGTGAGGGAGAGGCGCAGAGAGGAGAAAGAGAGAGAGAGAGAGAGCGTGTCGTTTCTCTCTCGCGCTTCCTAGTATGTAACTGGCCCGGCCTGAATGCAACCTCAGCCTCTCCTCTCGAGATCATGCAACGCTCAGCGGAGCCAAGCCGGGCCCGGCCGGCCGGCGCGGCCGCGAGTTCCCATAAAGCCTCAACACGTGGGCGTGAGAGAGACGGTCTCGCGGGGCGCGGCGAGCGAGCGATGGGAGAGAGAGAGAGAGAGAGAGAGAGAGAGAGAGAGAGAGAGAGAGAGAGAGAGAGAGAGAGAGGGGGGAGGGGGATAGCGTCATGTCACGCAGCCCGTAGAGCACTGGGCGTTGATCCTGAGGAAATAAAACGACGACCGGTCCTTGATGATGTCTCTCGCCGTAGGTCCGTCCGCCTGTCGTAGCTGTCTGTCTGTCTGTCCCGTCTGACCGCCGTGCCGGTGCGTCTGCTGTCCTCCTCGAGCTGCAGCAGGGAAGGACGGCGACAAGCTAGCTCAGCAATAGCTCTGCCAGCTCAGCCAGGCCCGGCTCGCTATGAGGTTCTCACGACTTGAGTATCGCGCTGCCGCTGCTGCAGGCTCCAGAGCCCGACTCCTGGTCTTACACTGCCCTGCGTGCGGTGCAGTGCAGTGTGGCTCCAGGGACCAGACCGATTTCATTTTTCCAGTGTCGCCCGGCCGACTGGTCCGCAGCGCGACAGACAGACAGACAGACAGACAGACAGACAGACAGACAGACAGACAGACAGACAGAGCCTGCAGCAGTGCGCGCCGAGCCCAGCCCAGCTCAGCCGCGGACATTTTCGTCTTTTATTTTATTTTGCGGTGGGGTGGCCGTGCTGTCCCGTCCCGTCCCGTCTCCCCTGTGTTGTGTGTTTCTCCGGCGGACCCTTTCCTTTCTCGGCTCGGCAGTGCCAACGCTCCTCCTCACACCTACGTCCCCGCCCGCACTCGTGTTTGTATGTAAGTGTGAGTGTGTGTGCGTGTGTGTGTGTGCGCGCGCTGATACAGTCTGCAGTCGTGACTCGTGTCGCCTGGGCCGGGCCGTGCTGGGCCGCCACGCCCTGGTCGTGCCGAGGGGCCTAAGTGACGTCCTGCAGGACCTTGCGTGCGCGTCTTCTGCGCGCGCGCTCGATGGTCGTCATGACGACGACTGCGGCCGCCAGGTGGCGCTCGCGGTCACCCCCGTGATCCACGAGTAGTGGTGGGAGGGGGAGGGGGGTGTTGTGCTGCTGGTGGTAGTACAGTCAATCCGTGCAAAAAGGCCCCCTTGACCTAGAACGAGGTCAGAGGTCGTTGGGAGTCCCTGTGCGACCAGAGAGAGCCCGCGGGGTGGCCCTGGCCACAGGGCCCAGCCCAGCCCGGCTTAGCCGTCTGAAGCAGCAGCAGGTGGCCGGGCTGGTCCGCAAGGGCTCGCACGGATACAGATTGACGATACGGGAGGGCGCGCACACACACACACACATTCACACGCGCTGCTGCAACAGCGCGGACTGCCGCGCTGAAAGTGTTGGCGGTCGCTTTATTTTAATGAGATCTGCCAACACGTGCGGGGCGGGGCGGGGCGGGGCGGGCGGGGCGGGGCGGGGCGGGTGGCTCAGCTCTCCTCTCTGCTGATGGCCGGGGCAGAACTGCCGCCGGCCCGGCCCGGCCCGGGCCGGATATCATGATGGATCGAGTAGCGCACGCTGCCCTGCCCTGCTCTGCCGGCCGGAGGGTCGCGCCGCCATTTTTAACGACCTTCTTTAACCGAAATTGTTTCGATTAAACGCGTGTGCGTCGAGAGCGAGCGGGGCAGCTCTCAGGCTGGGCCGCCTGCCTGCCCCGCGGCCACTTAAAAGGGTTATGTGGAGGGCCGAGGGCCGCTTCAGCCTGCCGGGCCGGGGCCCTAATGCGGCGCAGGGGAATTCTTTCCGTGTTATTCTGCGCTCATAGACGCCTCGCCCCCCCCCCCCCAACCACCCAAACCGCACGGCAAGGGCCCCGGAGGCGTCAATTATGACGGGGACAAGAACCGATCAATCACGCTGACACCTCGGAGAGG
>CM066249.1:195850-245850 GCA_033675135.1 Frankliniella intonsa | reverse complement strand
TGCCGCCCCCTCCGCTCCACGCCGCGCCGCGCCGCGGCCTCGTTGCTGCACTGCTGCTGCAACACGCGTAAAACCAAACTAATTTGCCGAGCGGGGCGGGGCGGGGCGGGGTGGGGCGGTAAAGCGAGGAGGAGCTGCTCGGCTTGCGAGAGCAGCTTCTGGTGGAACAGCTTAGCAGCCGGGCCCCGCCCCGCGCACCCCCGTCACGTCGCGCACATACGCCCGCCTGCTCTCTCTCTCTCTCTCTCTCTCTCTCTCTCTCTCTCTCTCTCTCTCTCTCTCTCTCTCTCTCTCTCTCTCTCTCTCTTAAGCTCGCTCTCTCCCTCTCTCTGGAAGGTGGTGTGTAGTCCCACGCTCGGATGTTTCTAGGTGTTTGCGTGTGTGCTCCTCTGTGTGTTTGTCTCTAACTAGTTGCCCTCTTCGTGCGCGCCCGCCCCGCCGCCCCGGCGCTCTTGGCGTGCTGGCTGGCCCGGCCCCGGCCTGGGTCCCGCACCGTCCGCCCATGTTCTTCCGCCGGCTGGACTGTCCAGCTGTTTGAACTTCCCGGTCGCGGAGGAGAGGAGGGGCCAGCTGGGAAACAGCCGTGGAGTGGTTGCGCCGAGGCGAGGCGGGCCGGACTCTCAGTAAGCGCCGCAGCAGCTGGCGTGGACCTGAGCGGAGCGGAGCAGCCTGGAGCAGGTGCCTGGAGGGGGAGGGGCTCTTATTCAATTTATCTGCGATCTTAAGTATTGCCAAATGGGACGCGTTTACGCGCTGAATTTGTCCGCGAGGAGCGATTAATGTCCCTGCCCTCGTTAGGTGCTGCCCCGCGCTGCGGAAAGTAAAACCAACTCACTCAAAAAAAAAAAGTAACGTTTATCGTTACCGTCGCCGTTGCCGTTTGTTTTCTTTTGCACATTTTTTTTTTTCCCCAACTGGACCGGTGCTGTTCCGACCTTACGAACGGAGTTGCCAACAAGTCAAAACGGAGCTGGCCGCGGGGTTTGGCGGGTGGGCCATCTTTTTTATTCCTCTCGTTTTTCCATTCGTCCTTGTTCTCTCCCTCTCTCTCTCTCTCGCTCGCTCTGTTTGCCTCTCTCCCCGCGGTGTGTGTTCTAATTTGTTTAACGCGCCGGCGTTACGGCCCCTAATGAAGACGTTACGTGGCGCGGGGCGGGCCTCCGCTAGCGCCCCGCCCGCAAGCACCAGGCGTTACACCTTTTTCTCCTCAAAATTGTTTCCTTTTTATTATTCTTATTTTTACGGGCCGCGTCATGAATATATGTCATCGCGGGCTCCGCGCGGCGACCGCACGCCTCTTGCTCTGCTGACGAAGCTGAAAAGAAATGAGAGAGGAAAAATTGTCCGTTTACGGGGCAGACGGGGAAATGGCATGGAGTGTATACGACTGACTGTGTTACAAGCCACCCGCGCCGCCCCGCCCCGCCCCGCCTCGCCCCGCCCCGCCCCGGTGCAGCACCACAATCATGTCCCAATATTGGATCAATTAGGCCCGCCCCGGGCGCGTGGCCGACTACTTTTTTTTTCGTGGGGGAGGGGGGGGGGGTGGCCCGCCCGCGCGCTCTAATTGTGTGTACGTAAGAAAGCGCGGCGCTCGGAGGCACGGGGCGCTCGCTCTGCTGCGGCCGCCGACACGACCGTGTTGGTATTTCGGCCAGAATAATCACTCTAATTGCTATCCAAAAACCTCCCCAGGCCCCCGTTCCCTCACCCCCAACGCGTTTTCCTGAAGAGTTTCCCCCTTCGCTTTTATCCGTTTTTAATTCAGGTCACTTTTCTATTTCGTTTTGGGAAAATTCGTGCTGGTGGGCCGGTGCGTCGCGGCCCGACGCGTTCGCCCCACTAATCGGCGCGTTAATGACTTAATTTATCGCCGGCCCGCCGCACGGCGGGGCTCGTGCCAATAATGCTAATGCCGGAGAGCCCACACGTATATAGAAAATCTTTTCTTTCTTTATTGTTTTCGTCAGTCCTTTATGCTATTTTTTTGTTTCATTTTTATTTTCGTGCCGGGTATCTCTTTTGCCCCCGGGCCTTGCATTGCATTACATCGCGGACTGTCCGGTCAGAAAGCAGCTGCGGCAGCGGCAGTAAAACGCACGGAGCGCTTTCGCGACCGGAACGAATCCCCGGCGGCCCGGGCCAGGCCCGTTGCGTGGCGCGTCCCCTTTCGTATCCTTTTCCGTGCAAATCGCCGCTGCCTGGCCGGGCCGGGCCGGGCCGGGCCGGGCCGAGCCGCTCCGAGGAGCACGGTGGCGCACCGATCGGTTAAATGAACCGGCCATGTGCGGCTTTTTTCCGGGGGAGAGGAGGGGTACCCTTGGGGGGAGGAAGGCTTTCACTGCAGCAGTGCCGCCAACCGACCGAGGATGATGGCAGAAGGGTTCAATACCGCGACTCGTAGTGCTGCTGCTGCTGCCGTGCGCCGCGGGGCGGGGTGTGGCTTTCACTTCCAGTGGCAGGTGAGGTGAGGTGACAGCAGGAGAGCTGCTCTGCTGCAGGACCTGCAGGGCTGCTGGCGGCAGGTGAGGTGAGGTGACAGCAGGAGAGCTGCTCTGCTGCAGGACCTGCAGGGCTGCTGGCGGCAGGTGAGGTGAGGTGACAGCAGGAGAGCTGCTCTGCTGCAGGACCTGCAGGGCTGCTGGCGGCAGGTGAGGTGAGGTGACAGCAGGAGAGCTGCTCTGCTGCAGGACCTGCAGGGCTGCTGGCGGCAGGTGAGGTGAGGTGACAGCAGGAGAGCTGCTCTGCTGCAGGACCTGCAGGGCTGCTAGCGGCAGGCAGGGCTGTCCTTTTTCGGGCCGCGTGCGGTGTGCCGGCCGGGTGTGTTTTACACAGAGAACACGTGACAGTTTGGCGGGTTTGCCTACCCGCTCGCTCCAGCCCTGTGGCGCCGTGGCCCCCGGGGGGTAGGCAGACCCGCAGTACTGTTGTGTGTTCCCTGACACGCCCGGCTCGGACACGCTGTCGCGTTGGTTCTCCAGCGACAGCGCGTCTGCCCGTCCGCCGGCCGGCCGGCCGCTCGCCGCTGCGTCACACATCCAAGCGAGCGGCCGCGGTTGAGCGAGGCTGAGCAGACAGACAGACGGACCGACGGACAGACGGACAGACACGGCGGATTTCTTTTTATCATCTCTCCGCAAAAGTAAAAAGGAGGCGGAATGTTAAATGCAGCCATTGCGGCTCGACTCGTAGCCCCATTGCCATTGCGCGGAGAGTGCGCCGCGCTGGGCCGTTGTGTCACCGGGACTGACTGCAGCGGCGCGGCGCGCCTTACGTCACGGCCAGGGCCGCACCGCGCCGCAGCCCGGCCGCACCTCTAGGCGGCGCCTTTCAACTGTCTTATGCAGCGCGGACTGTCGCCGCCGCAGTGCGCTGTGTGTGTGTGTGTGTGTGTGTGTGTGTGTGTGCGTATAGTATATATATTTGAATGTGTGTTTGTGTATCCCGAACACTGCCGTGTCCAGGTCCAGTGCGCATGTCCGCACACTGTACCCTTTCGCATTATTTCAATGTGCTGCGTAACTTATTGACACTCCATGTGTGCAAAATTGTATCATGCGTAGTGTTGTGTATAAATATGTATGGTTGAGGGCATGAGAAGGGACTGAGCTAATCAGAACGTAATTATGGACAGGTTTTTGACCTCTGTACGAATGTTTTTGCTAACAACTTATCCCCCTCCCTCCTCTCTCTCTCCCTCTCTCTCTCTCTCACTCGCTCCCTCTCTCTCTCTCTCTCTCTCCCTCTCTCTCTCTCTCTCTCTCTCTCCCTCTCTCTCTCTCACTCGCTCCCTCTCCCTCTCTCTCTCTCCCTCTCTCCCTCTCTCTCGCCCGCTCTTCCTCTGCTCCGTCACTCACCCCGTACTAACTCCATTAGAGGATCGCAGCCCGCGACACTCACTCCGGGAGGAGGAAAGATTCCAGGAAGGCCTCGCGGCCTAAGCCGAGCCGCGAGGGGGCGCCAGGGGCCTAAGTCCCGCCGGCCCGTGCCCTGCCCGGAGCCGTCTCTCTCTCGCCCGGCCCGGGCTGACCTGGACCCTCTTCTCCAGTGTTCTCTCCAGCGCGGGCCGCGCCGGGCCGGGCGCCAGCAAGTGACATTTCAGAGAGAAAAGGTCAGGCGGTCTTCTCCAGGTCTCCTCCAGCGGCCCGGGCAGGCAGCATCCCTCCCTGTGAGCGGCCCGGCCCGGCCCGGCCCGGCCTGGTCCCGCGGTGCATTGTGGGCCGCGGCGTGGCGGAGCAATTAGCGGCGGGGCGGGGCGGGGCGGCGCCGTGCGGCCGGTAGCCGTGCGGGGCGGGGCGGGGCGGGGCGGGGCGGGGCGTGTGTTGCGCGGCCGCTGCGTGCACTCTGCGCTCCCTGACCCCTCTGTGTCCTGGCTGCTGGGCCTGGCTCCTCCCCGGCCTGGCCTGCTCGACCAGCAGCAGGAGGAGGAGGCTGGGCTGGGCGCCTTCAGTGATAAAAGTGCAGTAAAGACTTTAGCGTCCACGCTCTTTATGACTTGTAATGAAGGTATACCCCGCCTCGCCCCGCCCCGCCCCGCCCACCCGCCCCGCCCCGCCCCGCCCCACCCGGCGCGCCACCTGACGGGGAAGCGTCGCCGTCTGCCAAACCGATTTGCGTCGGGATGAGAGGCGTGCCCTGCGGAGTTCCGCGTCGGTGCCGCCTGCTGTCCCTGCTGGCCCTGCTGCAGTGGATCCTGCTGAGCCCTGCTGCTCCCGGGCGGGTACGGTGTTCCCCAGTCGTCGTTAGTGCACCCACTGTAACAGGAAGCAGGTAACAGTGTCGCGGGTCCGCCTACTGTAGGGGCCGTGGTGGCACCTCATAGCGACGACAGGTAGGCAAACCCGCGCACTGCAACGTGTTTTGTGTCACACTCGGTATACACACAGAGCCTGATGCCTCCGCACTGTGAGCGTGAGTGCCACCTCCACGCGTGGCGCCGTGCGGGTAGGCAACCCTCCTGCACTCGTGCATGCGGTGAGGTACATGGGTCTAGTGGCAGGGCACCGCGTACTGTACTACTTCTCCTGGACCACCACGGCGGTGGCGCGGCGGAGGTACCCACCCGCATCAACTCCTCTCTATCGAGGTTTTATCGCACTGCTGCAGGGAAGCAGGGATTAGGTGCAAGACGAATGGCCGGAGCACCCCCGCCCCGCCCCGCCCCGCCCCGCCCCGCCCCGCCCCGCGCCCGGCTACCGATGAATCCACGACGCTCGCTGCTCGCGCCGCGTCCCGTCTGCAGTAAAAAGAAAAGACGGTGCTCCGGCTATACGGTACCGCAGCTCGGCCCGGTCGCACGGTGCGGGGCGTAAGCGAGACACACACACACACACACACACACACAGTTGGATTTGGCGCGCTTGGTGGGCCCGGCTCAAAACAACAACATCGGTCGGCAGCTGCAGCCAGCCGGCGCGGTGCGGCGCGCGGACACTGACCGCGAATGTCCTTTGTTTTTCCATCCTCGTTTGTGTTTGTGTTTTTTGTCAGATCCCCTCTGGGCGTCCCAAGTATTTAGGCAATTTATTAAAAGTCGTCCCCCCGCTGCGCTGCGCCGGTCGGTCGGTGGTGCGCGGCGCAAAGCATGAGGCACCCGCCCCGACCGCATTCCCGCCTCGAAAATCCTCTGCTGGCCGGTGACATGATGGGTGACGTTACCGACCCGGCCGGGCCGGGCGCGCCCGCAGGGACCGTCCGGCAATACGTCTTGAGGGAGATTTACGTACCGCGTCTCGTCCCGTCCCGGCCCCTCCCCCGCGCGGTCCCCCCCGGCCGGTTAGGCATGGTTACTGTAGGGTCCTTGAGTGGCCGGCTTGCTCTCCAAGTGCTGACTCGGCAGTTCCCTAACGTTTGTGTCGCTTTCCGTGTTTCAGGTGAGACTGCATTTACCGCTGCTTTGGCCGGGGCGAGGCGGGGTCCCCGCACCGCCCCTCCCTACTTCCACACCACTCCTGCCGGGGTAAAGTATGAGAGCCCAAAAGGAAAGCGAGTGCAGCCGGAGCCATCAAATAGCATTTACACACTGGCTGGCTCGGTATCGTGACTGAGGAGTCGGAATTACGGGGTATGAGGAGGAGGAGGGGGAGGAGGAGAAGGAGGAGGAGGGGATCCTCCCCGCTTCTTCCCGAAAAAACAAAACGAAACGAAACACACGACGCGGAAGAAAAGGGAAAAGAATCGTAAGTATAAGAGAAAAAGAAACAAGGGGAAGACTCTCCCGGCCGAAACGAAGGTAATTGCCCCTGCCGTCCAGATACCAAGCGATGGCTGAGTCTGGTGGCGAAGAGCGAAGCGCCTAGTCGAGCCGGACGAAAATTTCGCTTCCAAGAGAGACACACATGCGGGTCGGGGGGCGGGGGCGGGGAGGCGGATTCGTGGCTGTTAGTTTCTTTTCCCTTCCTTTCCGTTTTGTGAGTGCAGATGGCGCGCCATGGCGGGGGTGGCTCTGCTCTGTAATTATACAAGATTGGGTCTGAGCACGGGCCTGAGCGCTGGCTAGTCTGGGCTGGTCCCCCGACCTGGTCCCACGTGTATTGTGAAGGCTATCGAGATTTTATGCCCCGCCATCGCGGCTTCGGCTTTCCCAGGCCGCAACTCAAAACCTTTTTCTGGAACTCTGCGCTTCGCGGATCTAGGTGCATGAAGGATGTGGTGCAGGAGAAATGTGCGTCGAATCATATCGTCATCGGGGTGCGATTTCATTTTTTTCCCCTCTTTTCTTCTGAAAAGTGTCCCCCCTTGCCGAGAGTTCAGTCGCCCCCGCTCCCTTCCTCCGCTCTCCCAAAAGCGTGAGGCGCGCCCCACCCCGCCCCGCCCCGCCCCTCTCCTCCCCGCCCCACTCCACCGCCTCCTCTCCTCGCTCGGATTGCATCCTCACGATCTTCGCCGGTACCCGCCGCCTTTACCCGTGCAACACGAACGTACCCGCGGGCCCCCCCCCCCCCCCCCCCCCGGGGGCCCACTCGTTTGAATATCCACGTGGTGTCACACGGACCGGGCCCCGCGCAGCCCACTCTCCCTCCCCAGCCCCCGGCACGTCTGCCCATACGTTTGTACGCCCCTGCTAACCAAAGTCCTCCAACTGCTCCTGGTGACCGACGAAAGGAAAAGTCAAGGGGGAAAAACTTTTTTTTTTTTTTTTCCCCGCGCTTCCTCCCCGTCGCGCCGCGCCCCTCTGGATGAGCAGCACTTGTCTTGCCGCCCGGTGACAGCGAGCAGCGCCTTTTGCTTCACTTTCCGGTCGCTCGTGGCGCGGGGGTGTTGGGGGGGGGGGGCAGCGGAAGGGGGGGGCCCGCGCCGCCGCGCCGCGCCGGGGGGTTTAATTGCCTTGAAAGGGTAAGGGGGGAAGCCGATCAGCCGCGAGCGCCGAGGGGCGCAGGCGTTCATGGATTTTTCCCGCTTTCAATTTCTTGGCGGCGGCGGCTCCTCGTGAGAGTCCTCGCCTCACCGCGCCGCCTAGAGGATGTGGCGGACACGCCGCGGGCGGTGCGGTGCGGTGCGGAGGCTGCCTGGAGCCGAGCCGCGCGTCCACGTCGAATCAGGCTGAGCCGCGTTGTGCTGCAATTGAAGTCGAATCCCTCTCCTCTCCTCTCCTGTGTCTGATTGATGACAGAGTGTCTGTCCCTGGGCCCGGCGGAGCACAGCCAAGTCTCAGCCCTCTCTACGTCTAAACTCCTTTTTGATTGTCCCGCCCTGCGCCCCCCCCCCCCCTATTCCTTCCCCATCTCCTCTGCTGGTGCAGTACAATCCCGGAGGCTTCGCTCTCTCGCTTTGTGTCTCTCTCTTTCTCTCTCTCTCTCTCTCTCTCTCTCGCTTTGTGTCTCTCTCTTTCTCTCTCTCTCTCCAGCGCCGTTTTCTTATAATAATTTGTCATGTCTTTGGGCTCCTCTCCATAATGTTCCCTCGTCTCTCTGTGTCTCTCCCCCCCCCCCTCTCTCTCTCTCTCTCTCTCTCTCTCTCTCTCTCTCTCTCTCTCTCTCTCTCTCTCTCTCTCTCTCTCTCTCTCTCTCTCTCTCTCTCTCGCTCCGCGCCACACTGTGCCACGCTTTGATGCGCGGCTCGAGGGGGTCGTCATACTAGTTGCAGGAGAGGAGGACGCGGCGCGAGGCGAGGCGGAGCGAGGCTATTTAATTGAATTTCGGTTCTGTTCGTTTCTTATTACAGCTGCGGTGGGCTCCTCCAGAGGCGGGGCGGGGCGGGGCGGGGCGGGGCGGGGCGGGGGCCTTTACGGTTGAATGTTCGTTCACTACCGGGCTACGCCGCCCCGAGCCGCGCCGCGCCGCGCCACCCGGGGGAAGTCGAGACTGGGGGGAAAATGCGTAACGAGGGATCTTCCGCCCCTTATTACAAACGGTTATCTTGGCTTGACTCCGGTGTGTCGGGGTCCTGGCCGCCGGGCCGGGTGTGGCGGGGCGGGGCGGGGCGGGGGCCTCAAGGTTCGCAGGGTGGCCGCCCAGCCGCGGGCCGCTCCCCTCGCTTTGTGTCTCTTCCTGCAGGATGTTGAACTTGCCGCGGGGCGTGGCGCGCCGCCGCCGCTATGCCCCGGGGCGTGGCGGGGCGTGGCGGGGCGGGGCGCCGCGGCGCGGACCCCACATGGGGCGTCGCACTGTCGCACGCGGCGTGGCGCTAAATAAATCCGTCGGCGCCCTCCTCTCACGACGTGCAGCGCATCCGGGGAGCGCCCCACCCCACCCCGCCCCGCCCCGCCCCGCCCCGGACGGGCGGGCGGGCGCGAGGGGTTGGCGGCCCCGGCCTGCGCCTCGGTCCGGTCCGGCCTGGCGGGCCCCACAGCGCCCCGGGGCCAGTGCCGCCGGCGGCCTTTGGGGAGAGGAGGGCGTCGAAATGTGATTGCGTCCAATGACAGCTGAAATGAGTGGCATCAGAGCTCTGGGCGGGATGGGCGCGGCGGCCCGGCCGGCGGGAAATGGCTGTTTTGGCTCCCCCTCTTACTCGGGGCCGCCGCGGCGGAGGGGAGGGGAGGGGGGGCGCCCGAGTCGCTCTTAGGTTATGAGCCTTATTACTATCATCACCCATCCCCGCCCCGCCCCGCACCGACTCCACTCCAATTGGGGGATCATCCCGACGTGTGTCCAGTCCAGCGCTCATCCATCTCGGCGAGCCGCGGGGCCGACGTGACGAGACGTGACGAGACGTGACGACGCCCTTTCGTCACGCTGTTTCGGGGTGAGGTGGACGGGCAGGTGTGACGATCGTCCTGGGTAAGAGAGGACCGCGTCCACCCCCGTGCCGCCGTCCTGGAGGTCGCGGTCGCGGCCGTGGCCGAGGCGGGGGAGTAGGCGGCGCGGGGGGGAGGGGGGGGAGAGGAGCTCGTTGTAGCGGCGCGCCTATCTGCTCTGTGGATCGCGCTGCGGGGAGGCGGGGGGCGCACAGGAAGCGGCTTGCGCCCTGGGCCTTCTTTGCTCGTTCCGAACGTCCCGCGCCCCGCCCCGCCCCACCCCGCCCCGCCCTGCCCGGCCCCGCCTTGACTGTGATGGCCCCGGGCGGGGCAGGCTTGTCCTGGCCGGTGGAATGCCCTGGCGTGGCGCGTGCGCGGGGAGGCGGGGCGCGCCGGGGGGAAGTACCACCAACGCGGCCGGCCCAGCCCGGCCGGGCCCCGACCCGGCACTAGTTTAAGAGGTATTTGAGCCCCGGGCGGGGCCTGTGCCGGCCGCGCCGCGCCGCGCCACGCCCCGCGCAGAGCTCGCACGATGCCGTTGGGTGACGCACGGTTCGCCGTACGGTTAGTCCGCACGGACCTATTGCCTCCGCCGCGGCTCCAGGCCGCCAAAAGCATCCACGGCATACCTGCGCGCCGCGCCTGTGGGGCTGAGTGCGGCAAGGGCCGATGTACGTATTATCGGAACGCGCTGCCCGCCCCGCGCTCGCTGCGGTTGCCCGTCGCTTCGGCGGGTATTGCCTTCTTGTCTGCAGGCCGGGCGGGGCCGCGCGGGGCCGCGCGGGGCACTCCGATGGCTTCCAATGGGCTGGCTGACCGGCCCGACTGGCCGGCCGGCCGGCTCGGCCAGCTGGCAGCGTCCATCCAGCGCCTCTCAGTATTTCCATTCAGAGAGATCGGTTCGCAGCGGAACGCAGCCGCGGAGAGATCACGCGGAATGGTAAAAGGGGGGAGAGGGGGGGGGGAAATAAAACATCCGAGAGGAGGAAAAATGCTGCGTGCTGCCTAAAAGCACCCGGAAGTGCAGCGGGGCCTGGTGGGGCAAGGCAAGGCGGGGCGGGGCGGCGGCCCCTTCGGACCGGGCCAAAATCGTTCCCACGGACGTATTCGCCAAAACGATTCCATTTTTTACCTGTGCCGGGGCACACCAATTCTTTCCTCGGGTCGCCTCGCGTAGTGAGGCGGCGAGTCCCGCGCCAAAGCTCGCCGCCGGGCCGGGCCGCGGGCCGGGTGGGCGTCGTGTGCGACCGTGTTCCCACAGGCGCGGCGCGGCGCGGCGCGGGCAGGCGTGGCCTGTCGTGTTTAGTGTTGGGCCGGCCGGCCGGAGGTGTGTTGTGTGTTTGCTCTGGGCCGGCAGGACGAGAAGTGCGCCAGCGAGCGCGTACGTGTTTTCGTAGTTAGGGCCGCTTATGGTGATTGTGGGTTATGGCCGTGTGGGCCGCGCCGGGCCGTCATTACTAGAGCTGTGGCCCAGCCGGCCCGGACCCACGCACCCACACCAGCCGATCCTTTCCGCACCTGTTTTATTTTAGTTTTTATTTTTTATTTTTATTATGAAGGGCGTTGCGTGGAATTCGTCTTTCGGGCAGAGGTCGGAGTGGAGGCTGGACGAGGTGGGGGGGGGGGGCGCACCCCTGACCCGGCCAGGCCAGGCCCGACGGGTATGAAGGTGTCGGGCGGCTAATCAGATGGGCCGATAGGTCAGCACCCCTCCTCCCCCCCCCCCCTCATCTCGCTTCCATCCGTGTTACGCCCCTGCATTGTTCGCTCGCATTGCCCGACCCGACTGCCGCGGCGGTCGGACGGCCAGGCCTGGGAGGCGCGCCAGGCGGACGGGCGGATAGACCTCCAGACGGACGGACGGACGGACGGCGAGGCGCAATTTCTTGAGTCATTCATTGGGCCCGGGGCGATCATCTCTCGGGGCCCCTTCCACCTCGTATCCTTTTGTTTCTTTGCTTCGTAAATTATTTTCCAGATTGTTTTTAGTGGGAACAGCCGCGAGACAGAGTCGGAGGGAGAGAGAGAGAGGCGGATGTAGAAAGAGAGAGAGAGAGAGACAGGAGAGAAAAGGGGGAGGGAGAGGAGGAGATGGCAGAAGTCGAGGAGGACAGTTAGCGGCTGCGGTGTGGTTCGGCTCGGCTCGGCTCGGCTCGGCTAGGGGTTAGCGGTCTGGTGTGCTGCAGGACAGCGCCGCGGTTGTCTCCGGGCTGCTCCGGGGCGGGGCCGGGTGTCTCCCGGAGTTACGCCGCCACGACACGCCACGCTACGCTGCGCCACGCCACGCCGCGCCGCCGGACTCGTCTCTCTGCGGCGATGATAGGTGCCGATCGTTGTCGCCCCGCTTGAACGGTCACTTTTTGGTGGATTCCTCTCCCCTCTGTCGGCCTGCGGTCTGTTGCGGTCAAAGTCCGGTCCGGACCGCGGCGACCGCAGCCCAGCGCAGCGCCGCCCGGACCGGCCCGGCGCCCCGAACACGAGAAGAGGACCGCCTGCCTCGCCCTCCTCGCCTCGCCTCGCCTCCCCTCTCCTCGATGGTGCCGGGTGATTAGGCGATGGCAAGATAACTCCGCCGGGATGTCAATGGCGGGACGAAAATAAATCCGTGACGCCGATTATAGGCCCGGGCTGGGCCCTGCCTGCTGTCCTGCGGGGCCCGGCCCGGCCCGGCCTGCTGGCGTTCCAGATCGCTATCGGACCCGGCCGGGCCAGCCGTAGCAGGCCTGTTGGGCTGCAATAGGACGGGACGGGGACGGGATGGGCGACACATTTCTGGGTGTCGTATTGCAACAGGCGGGCCAGCCAGGCCGGGCGTCGCTCCGTCGTAGTCGTCATCCTGATGAGATGAACCCCGGAGGTGTGGCGACCAACACCGGCCCGCCAACAGCAGCGCGGCCACCCAGCTGGGACGGGGAAGAGCGGGGCGGGGCGGGGCTGCAGCAGGACCGTATAGCCGTGAGCGGATTGGGGTGCAGTACCAGGAACCCCTTATACTGGCTCAGCGGGGCGCCCACCCCCACAGACTGGCGGCCACCCCCCGGGGCCCGGCCCGGCCCTGCAGGGTGATTCCGCACAGTGGTTTCGTCTCTCTGTCCTTGTCGCACTCACGAAGGTGTCCCCTCTAGGGTATGGAGCTGCTCCATGAGTGCGACAAGGACAGAGGCATGGGAGCGATGTTCTGAATCAGTCGCCTGCCCGCGCTGACTCACGTATTGTCGCAGGACCGCGCGTAAAATGAGTTTATAGGTAAACAGAATCGCCTACCTGTCGCGCGGGGCGGCCAGCCCGGCCTGCAGGCTGCAGGTCTGTTGCCCGACACACAACAGTGCAGTCACCGCCCCGTGGTCGAGGACCCCCCCACGCTGCAGATATATTTTTTTTTTCTCCGGACTTGACGATGGCAACTCCGTCGTTCGTCACTCGGGTCGGGCCAAGGTCGACCTTTACAGCTGCGTTAGTATTGTACACTGATGCTTGGCTGGCCCGGCCCGGCCCGGCCCGGCGGCGACCGCGCGGTCTGAGTTTTTACGTCCGTGTCGTGTACATGTCCAAAACTGGCGGAGACGGAGAGAGGTGGTGGCTCGCATGTGTGTGTGTGTGAGTGTGGACGGTGTGGGAACCGGCCGACTGTGCCGCTGCAATGTGCGTGCGGACCGCCCCGCCCCGCCCCGCCCCGCCCCGCCTCGCGTGCTCCGCGGCGAACAGGGCTTGCCTCGCCTCTATACTACTCACAGTCCTGTTGTAGAATCGCGACGCCGA
This sequence comes from Frankliniella intonsa, assembly GCA_033675135.1. Taxonomy (NCBI): domain Eukaryota; kingdom Metazoa; phylum Arthropoda; class Insecta; order Thysanoptera; family Thripidae; genus Frankliniella; species Frankliniella intonsa. Next base: position 232,916 of record CM066249.1, on the reverse strand, counting down.
GAACAAGACGCCGCTGTACCTGCAGCAGCAGCAGCGGCAGCGCAGCCTCAAAGCCCCGCGGGGCCCGGCGCCTGGTGGTGCCGGTGGTGCACCACGGTGTGTCGCCCGCAGCCCAGGCGAGGACTGTCATTAATAACGGCAGCAGGCCCGGCCCGGCCCGGCGGCTACGACTCGTCTCATTTATAATTTCTCTTTGGGGGCGATAAAAGACACGTTTTAGGGCCGCCAGCGAGGCGCGATGCGCGCGGCCTGCCTGCGCCCGGGACGGTCCCGGGACGGGATGGCTCCAGGATGATTTGAGCCCATTTTTCGCACCGCGGGCCGGGGCCGCCGCGGCCTTTTCGTGTTATCGGCAAGGACATCACCATGTCGGGAAGGGGAGGGGGGGGGGGGGGGCGCCGGGGCAAGGGAACGGGCTGGTTTAGTGGGGCGCGTCCAGCCGGAGCCGGCCCGGCCCGGCCCGCCATCCAATGCATATAGAGATAAGGTTAGAGTGCACGGTGCAGCCTCACCTCGCGCCGAGTGGAGCGCTCTCTCTCTCTCTCTCTCTCTCTCTCTCTCTCTCTCTCTCTCTCTCTCTCTGTCTCTCTGTCTCTCTCTCTCTCTCCTCTCACTGTGTGTGTGAAGTAATCCTAAACGTTGTGGTTTGCGCGTCCTCCCGGCCCCGCGCGCCGCGCCGCCGACGTGCTAAAGGTCACCCACCCATCCCGGGGCATGGAGGCTGGAGGCGCCGGGATGGAGTCTGGGGAAGGGATTGAGGAGGAGGAGGGAGGGGAGGGAGGGGGAACGTGACCAGACCATCCAGGCGGGAGGGACGCGAGGCCCTCTAGGACGCTGCGGGGCCGGGCCGTAAACGTCGTCCTGCCCGGCGAGGCAGGAGGATGCTCCCGAGGTACACACACACACACACACACATGTACATATAACATGCGACCTAGAAAATAGCCGGAGCGCGTCGCTCGCAGCTACATGCGCTGAGCGCGGTGCTGTTCCGGGCCTGGCCGGCCGGGCCGACAGGGTTCGCTGCTGCACCCCGAGCAGCACTGTGCCCCAGAGTGGCCCACACGGTGACCCCCTTCTTATTCTGGAGCGTGTGGGCGGGTCTGCCTACCAACCACCGCGGCGCCGCGCCCTTCGGCCCCGTGCGGGTAGGCAACCCTCCTGCACTCGCCCGTCCGGCATCCGGCACAGGCTAAGCAGACTAAATGGATACGTAGTGGATTGCTTTATTTATATTTTATAATTCACAGTTTCTTGAATGATTTGTTACGGGAAGACGGCGAAGAAGCGCAGCGCGAGGAACGCGAATGCGCGCGCGCGCGCGCGTGTGTGTGTGTGTGTGTGTGTGTGTGTGTGTGTGCGCGCGCGCGCTTGAGTACGCAACGCAGACCTCCGAGGCTCGGCTGGTTTCACGTTTGTTTCGCCTGAATGAGCGGTTTGAAAATCCCCTCTGGCCAGAAGAGCTCGGGCGGGGCGCTGCGCTGCGCCGTGGCGTATGGGAACGGGGCAGCCTTGAGCTGCAGCAGCGCTAAGCGATAACCCATCACCGCTCTCCTGGCGCGCCGCGCCGAGCGCTGGCACTGCTACATGTGTACACTGCACGGCACATGGCAGGAGTTGCATTCGGCCCCATACCCGCCCTGCCGTGGCGCGGCGTGGCGGAGTGTTTGCGTGGCCATTTCGCGAGCGCGAAATGTTTGTCTCACATTTTGTTTTCCGCGTGGACCTGGGCCTGGCCCCTGCTGGTGCTGGTCCGGCCCGTGGGAACAGCTGGTGTCGCACACGGCGGGGCTCGGCCCTGTGCGTGTCGCAAAAGGTCCTAACTGCCCCGCTGTGTTGTGTGGGGCACCGCAGGTCACAAAACAGTACCCACGTATGCTCTTGAAACCCAGGTGTTTAATTGCCTCACACTTGTAGGTGCGCAAATTCTCATTCGTACACTTGAAAAAAGTATTCATACTTCTAGCGCAAATTTCCCTTGAAATTTCACTACTTGAATACAAATGCACAAACACACACCTGTAAGTGTGTGACACTAAGGAACTCGCGGAATTGTCCGTGTGCCCCTGCCGTTAGGCTCGCCCTGGCAGTGGTGTTCCGCGTTGTGCGGCGCTGGTCGTATTCAATGCCCCCCTCCCTCCCTCCCTCTCCCCGGTCGCCCGCGAGCCGAACGCGACCCTAGACTGGCCGGCAGCGCCCTTCTCCCCCGCCCGCCGCGCCCCGCCCCGCCCCGCCCCGCTGACACGGTTCCCACAAGATGCAGCCCGGCCCGGCCCCGTGCGGATAGCGCCTCCTCTCCTCTCCTCTACGCTCTCGACTCGGCGAGCTTCGGTTTTGCGCTTCGGCTCTCGCTCCGCCGCTGGTGGACCCATACTGTTTATGTAGCTCTTTTTCACTCTCTCTCTCTCCCTCTCTCTCTCTCTCTCTCTCTCTCTCTCTCTCTCTCTCTCTCTCTCTCTCTCTCTCTCTCTCTCTCTCTCTCGCCCGAGCTCGAGCTCGGCTCATCTGCATCATGTATGGGGACCACAGAGTGACCCTGTCTCGTCCGATTTGGAAGTCAGAGTCAGGATGAGCGTGCGGCGCCGGCGCCCCGTGCCAAACTGAGCGGCGCTGAGCGGTGCTGAGCGGCGCTGAGCGGTGCTGAGCGGTGCTGAGCGGTGCTGAGCGGTGCTGAGCGGGGCAGAGCAGGATAGAGTGGGGCTGAGCCTTCCTCGGGTCATGCAGAGCTCCGCTCAGCCGCCGTTTTTGTTCAAGCGGCTCTTAGTGAGAGGTAGCCGTCGTGCCCGCGTGCTTCCGTAGGCAGAGATGCGCGCGTAGCGTGACCTCGCGGTGAGTCGGTAGGGAAGGAGTGGGTTAGAGGAGGGGAGGGGGGGGGAAGTCAGATCTGTGCCAGATAACGAGGAGGCAAACTCGTTGTATTGAACGGGCTGTGCTGGAGGGCCTAGCACGGCGCAGCGCGGCGTCCCTGACCTTGGGGCGGACCGTGCCTTACCGCCCGCGGGGCCCGCGAGCTGCCGGGTAGAGGGCCTCTAGTGTACGCGGCCGCCCCGCCCCGCCCCGCCCCGCCCTGCCTCTGACTCACAACCGCATGTGTAGGCGTTCATCGGCAGCCAGTCATAGCGGTTCCTACCGCTACTACCGTCCAAAGAACGCGCTGGCACTGAAAATACGCCCTAAATATCAAGGGTCAATTTTTGTCCATTGCTGGTGACACATCTGCGCACATCCCGCTAGATGCAGTTTAGTTATAGAAGAATTTAAAGTTTTGCAGCTGTTGCTGGACAAAATGGGGAAATAAAAAAAGAAGAAAAAACCTTGTCCAGCAAACAAGTGGAGGAATTGTTTCCTGCTGGGATATGCGCACAGGTGTCACCAGATTATGGACAAAGATGTCCCTTGACATTGAGAGTGAAGAAGAGAACACGGCGCAGTATTGCGGGTCTGCCTACCCAAGGGACCACGGCGCCTTAGGGCTGGAGCGGGTAGGCAATCCCGCGTACGCTCACGTGTTCGCTGAAACTCCCGGTACAGCACCTCGGCGTCGTGAGCGTCGGTCGGTCTCGCACGCGGCTGTGTCTCGCAGAGCCCTGCCGCAGTGACTCACGCCGCGCCGTGCTGCGGCCGCGCGGTGCGGATGGCATTGTGCGTTTATTGCGGCCTGGCCTGGACTGGTCCGGCTCATTGAGGCGCTGCAGGCCTGCTGCAGGCCGCCTGCTGCAGGCCTGCAGGTGCACCCAGCCGACTCGACTTGTCGCACGGCCCGGCCCGGCGTGTCCTGCTGTCACCGCCGCACTAATCCTGCTGGCGCTCGCTGCTGCCAAAGACACTGCGCCGTGCGCCGCGCCACGCCACGCCACGCTCGGACGGTACGGAGCGGGGAGGCCGGGCGGGAGGGACACTCTTTTTCCCACGTCCGCGCCGGCCGGCCGGGCCCGTGCTATTACTCACCGACTGCTCTACCTGCCCCACAGCCTTCTTACTCCGATCTGCTTGAGGCGAAATTGAAAGTAGTTTACTTGTCAGTGTTCCCCGTCCCGTCCCAGTGCGATACACACACAGCCGCTCTGATGCGGCCGGCCCGATAGCTCCGCACGCCACCGCGCCGTGTCCAGTGCGGTAAAGTCCTGCACACCTGCTGTCCTGCAGTCCTGTCGCGCGGCTGCAGGACACTCGCTGCTGCTGATGCGGCCCCGAGCCGGCTGGCTTAGGAAGAAGAAAAACAGCTGTACTGCTGTTGAAAGCACCGGCCGCATTGCCGCCCAGCATCGGGGTAAGAAAAAATGCCAGTCGACTGATGACGGCGACATCGGCAGTTCGGCGTCAATCGATTATTTGAGGCATCTTACCCGGCGGGGTGGGGTGCGGCGGGGCGGGGCGGGGCGGGGCGGGGCGGGGCGGGGCGCGCGTGCCCCGCGGGCCGTCACGTTCGGCAACGTTTAGACTCGAGCCTTCGATTGAGCCATCCATCCCATTCCATTCCACGCCGTCGCCCTTGCAGGGCCGCCACGGCCCGGTGTCGTCGACAGGGCCTACGTGCCCGCCACGCCCTAGCTCGTGTGTGTGTGTGTGTGTGATGGCCCTCTTGAGTTACGCCTCTCTTGACGCGTTCACGTTTTAATCACGAGGATCACGAGGACGAGTCGACCGCTCCAGGGAGGCTTGTTTGTGTTGGTCGGGTCGGGCCGGGCCGCCTCGCCACCTGCCTCCATCAGGTGGTGTGCGGGGGGTTGTAAAACCATTGGCCCCTCCCCCCCCCCTCCGAACCGTGCCTTACTATTTATATATTTATAGTCGTAAACGTTATTACACGGGTCAAACGCGTTTACGAGCGGCAGGGGTGGGGGTGGGTGGCGTGCACCACGGGCCTGGCGTGGTGTGTGGGGCTTACTATACATACTGTAATCCGGCGTGGAATGCCGACTCGAGGAGGGGTCGGCAGGGGCCGTGAGGGGCACACGGGGCCACGCACGTCATAGGGGCTCATCTCCTCTTGCCGGGTCACTCCGAGGAGGAAGAGGCAGGAGGGAGGGAGAGAGACAGAGAGTGAGTGAGAGCGAGAGGGGGGAGAGGAGAAGAGAGAGAGAGAGAGAGAGACAGAGAGAGAGAGAGAGAGAGAGAGAGAGAGAGAGAGAGAGAGAGAGAGAGAGAGAGAGAGAGAGAGAGAGAGAGAGAGAGCGTTCGAATGATTTTTCGCCGTGCCGGAGGCAGCGAGCGCGTCCCGTCCGTCAATAAACATGCTCCATGCGTTCCGTTGTTCGAAATTGGCCCGTGAAATATGAGCCGGTGCGCGCTGGTGCCTGGGCCGGGCGGGCCGGCGAGGTGTAAATCAGGCCCTCCGCCAGCAGCGTGGCGGGCCTCCCTCTCCGGGCGGGGCGGGGCGGGGCGGGGCGGGGCGGGGCGGGGCGGGGCGGGGCCCTCTACGGCGTGCCAATTGATTCTCCAATGAATGTGTTGCTTCTGGAGCGCCGACAGCGCGCGGCCGCCGAGCCTGCTCGGCTAGGAGGTATGGAGATAGGGCGTCCCTGGGCTGAGCTGGGCTGGGCTACTCTTCTAGCCGTGATGCCCGCGGCGCTGCTGGCACGGCATGGCACGGCCCGCCCGCGGGTCCGGGGTTCAACACCCCCCTCCGCTATTCAAGTCACTTGGGCCCGCCCCGCCCCGCCCCGCCCCACGCGGCACGGCGCTATGAGGCGTCGCGGGTCGTGGGACGGAGAATGCGCACCGGGGCGCCACGCCACGCCACTCCCCGCCCGCTAACGCCACGCCCACCCATTTCATCATGACGTTTGCCTAACGCCGTTTTGTTGTTTCTCTCTGTTCCAGGTGAGTGTCGGAAATTGTTTCGCGCCGCCCCGGTGCTGCTGCCGGCGCCGCTGCAGGGGCCCAGCCCGGAGGGAGGCGCCGGCGCCGGCGTCGCGCCGTACGCAGCGAGACGGAAGTGTATAGCAGTTCTGCATTACGGTGTCGTGATGCGGCAGTGCTAGACGCCGCCTCATCCCGCCCCGCCCCGCCCCGCCCGTTACCACGCGAGCTGGTGCTCTCCACAATTACCCCTGCCGACGGGTTTCACTCTCCGACTCGACTCGCGGCCTCTGCCTCACTATTCTATGATCGATACGAACACTTAAAACCCAAGTGTGTGAATGTCGCACACTTGTAGGTGTGCGAGGATTCGATCACACACTTGGTCACTCAAACGGGAGAATTTCCTTGGAAATTTCACACGGTTGAGTGGCCAAGTGTACGAATGATTTCACGCACACCTACAAGAGTGCGACATTCGCATACTTGGATTTCCAGTGAGCGCATCATGCTGTTTCAATTTTTTTGGTGGAGCGCTTGTGCATATTTTCTGAGGTAGGGCGGGACCATAGGGGAGATGACAGGCAGAGTCATAGGGGCGGGGCGGGGCGGGGCGGGGCGCCCGGGCTGGCCACACCCCCGCGCGCCGTGGCGCGGCGCGGCATGTCGTCATTATTGTCGCTATGCAGGTAATTGCTGTCGCCTCGCCTCACCTCGGCGGGGCGTAGGGGGCGGCCAGGCTCAATAGGACTTCCCGTTAGCTACTGTGTGCCGCGCCGCACCGCGCCGGTCGGCGGCCTAAACCGCGCCGGCGGTGGCGCTATCGACAGGAGGCATCAGCAGCGGGGCGGGGCGGGGCGGGGCGGGGCGGGGCGGGGCGGGGCGGGGCGTCAACAAGTAGTGAGGTGTGAAGTTTGCGGTCGGCGCGCATCTCGGCGAGGCGCTGCCCCCAACTCCTCCCGCGCCCCCCCAACGCGCTGGCCTTCATTTGCCCCCCGGTCCCCCGCCCCCCCTCCTCAGCTCCTTCCCGATGTTCCAGCAGATACCTCCTCCTGCCTACCGCGCCAGGGTCCTTCCGTGTTACAGGCCACCGCGCCTGCCGGTATGATTCAGTTATTCGCGTTCGATATTTTCGTGGAGTTCGCTTGTTCCAGAGGGCGCCCCCCCCCCCCCTCCTTCTTCCCCTTCCTCTGCCAAGTCACCTTTCCCCTCCGCGGTTCCGCTTTCTTCGGTGAGGTGACCCTGTGCCTTGCTGCTGCATCCTGACCCGGCTCGGCCCGGCCCGGCGCTGCCTGCGGCCTTGGTCCTGTACCGTTATGGGGTGGGGGGGGGGGGGGGCAGCGGCCGCCGCGCCGGCCCGGCCAGCGGGCCAGGGAGGAGGAGTGGTTCTGCACAGGATCGCTTACTCACAAATAACATATTTCCCGCCGTGCCCTCACCACTCACCTCTTCACTTCTTTATTTTTTGTTGAGGTTTTCGATATTTTATTGATTTTAGCCGATGCCTATTGTACCACTTTTGCCCGGCCGCGCGGCCAGTCCCCCGTGTTTTCCCACGTCGGTCTCTGGCCATTGGCACGGCGGCCATCTGTCAGGTGTCGCGGGTGATGAAGCGGACGTGTCCAGCAGTACGGAACAGGAACACCCCGCGCGCCACGCCGCGCCACGCCGAAACAAAAGCCCCTAGGCCGGGCGGGGCGGGGCGGGGCGGGGCAGCCGGGTCCCCATTCAGCCATTGAGTCGCCCTGCCCTGCCCCGCCCGGGCCCCGGCTCATCGCGTCCATCAGAATCGCTCTTTCGCGTAGCGCGGGGCAGACCATGCCGCTTTTCTCCCCAAAGAAAAGAAAAATTAAGCGTTACGGCGCGGGGAATAAAAAGAGGATGGAAAAGTTTTTAAAGTTTTACGGCTCGCGCGCGCTTCTGCGAAAGTATAACGTGAAAGGGTCATCTGCTGGGCCGGGAGGCTCGGCGCGGCGGAGGCGACCACGAGCAGACTTATAGGCCGGTGGTTATCATGATGATTATTAGCATTATTATTGAAAGCCCGGGCCGAGGCTGGGAGAAAACTGCGGATGAAAAAGTCAGCCGTCCTGACTGATGCTGATGATGATGAGTTCAGTGAGACCAGCCCAGCCCGCTTCCTCCATCGCGATCGCCCTTTTGTTTAATGCCGGCCGTAATCAGGCAGGCCCGCTCGGTCCATAGTGCACCTCCGCCTCACCACGCCCGCCCCGCCCCGCCCCGCCCCGCTCGGGAGGAAGTAGTGCTGGAAAATAAGAGCAAAAGTGAGGCGAGCGGACCCGGTCGGGCACAGCATATATTTTATCCACCAAAAGCAAAAAGGTAGCAGGGGCCCGTGCTGGGCGGTGCGGTGCGCTGTGAGGCTTTAGCTGCGGCGGGGGTGGCATAAGAGCCGTGTAAAAGTACACCTTGGCGGTGGAGAGTATTAGCGGGGAAATCTGGCCTGCTCCTCGTGTATGAAACCCAAGCCCGCTCCGTCCGGCTCCGGGCCGTCACGCGCCCCGCCCCGCCCCGCCCCGCCCCGCCCCGCCCCGCCCCGCCACGCCACGCACCCTACTGATAGCGCAGCACGGATGTGAAATTTTATGCCCCCGTTTAGCGCTCTTTAGCGTCCGCCCGTCCGCCCCGCCCCGCCCTGCCCGTCTTCCTGCCACCGCGTCCCCCGCAAGAGCGATAGGGTTACCCGGGCGGAGAGCCTCGCCTCTTTGGAACGAAATAATATTTCAGCAAGATGGCCCCGCTCGGGGGCGTATCGAGTGTCGTCTAATATCCGGGGAGAGGGGCGGGGCGGCCGGACACAGGGGCGTAGAGCACCGCCACCTGCCGCCCGCCCCGCCCCACCCCACCCCGCCCCGCCCCGCCTGCGGTCCCTCCTCACTTCCACTCCATTTGCCAGGTAATCGCCTTTTACATGAGGCCAATGAAATCTTGAGGCGGGCCGGCCGGGCTGAGCGGCAGCCATATGGCGCGCCTGTGGCTCGTGTGCCCGGCTCTATCGGCCGGGACATGCCGGGCGGATGGCACGGCGGGGCGGGGCGGGGCGGGGCGGGGCGTGGGCGTCCTTCCGGTGTCCTCGCGTGTCGCACGGACCTGCTGCTGCTGCCGGCTGGACCGCCGCGATGCGGCGCTGGATGTTTGCTCGGGCCGGGCCGGGTCGGGCCCTGCGTGGGGTAGCGCCACCTGCCCCGCCCCGCCCTGCCCCGCCCCGCCCCACCCCGCGGTACTGACCCTTCCCTCCTCGCGCGCGGGGTATCGCCGCGGGCGCAGCGCAGCGCTGGCTGCAGCAGCGGCTGCTTGACGATGACTGATGGACGGTGAGACGCGGGACCTGCCTGCCCCGCTACGCCCCGCCCCGCCCCGCCCCGCCCGTCTGCTATCCTCGCTACCTTAATTAATAGAACCGACCCCCCCCCCTTCCATAGCTTCGGCCCGGGCCGGGAATGCACCGCGCGCATTGCGCGCAGCGCGGCGCGGCGCTTCTATCTTCAGAGAGACCCGCTCATTTCACCCGTTTCAATCGGTACAGAGTCTCTCCCGGTTTGTCTCTCCCGTGTTTCCCTCTCTGCTCGCCTGCGTCGGACGTTCAGAATGGAGAGAAGGCGGACGAGCAGGGTGATTCCAGACAGTGGTTCGGTCTCTCTGTCCTTGTCGCACTCACGTAGCACGAGCCTGAGGAGCAAGAGAGAGGACACTACTGAACGCTGTTCGGAATGAGCCGCGAACTGCGGTGTGAGCTCGCAGAGGACGATAACACAGGCGCCATTCAGCCCGGGGGCGCGGCAGGGCCGGAGAGGGTCAAATGCGTGCGCCTGTGTGCGCGTCCTCCTCCTCGTCCCCTTCCTCCTCCCCCTCCTCCCCCTCCTCCTCCTCCTCCTCCTCCTCCTTCTCCTCCTCCTCCTCTCCTCCTCCTCCTCCTCCTCCTCCTCCTCCTCCTCCTCCTCCTCCTCCTCCTCCTCCTCCTCCTCCTCCTCCTCCTCCTCCTCCTCCTCCTCCTCCTCCTCCTCCTCCTCCTCCTCCTCCTCCTCCTCCTCCTCCTCCTCCCTCCTCCTCCTCCTCCTCCTCCTCCTCCTCCTCCTCCTCCTCCTCCTCCTCCTCCTCCTCCTCCTCCTCCTCCTCTCTCCCGTTGGCATGAGATACGTCTCCGACACAGTCGGCCCCGCGCGCGCACGACCCGCAGGACCACCGCACGTACAGGAACAGGTCCCGGAACCTGCTGGCGGGGGGGCGTGACCCGACGCCCCCATAAAAGTCGTTACTTTACACGGGCCTCGCATTCGGCGGATACGTTTTATTCCGCTGTAAAAGTGCGTGCGCGGCCCGGCCGTGAACTACTCGAGGCTGGGCCGCGGCGGGGCGGGGCGGGCGTGCAGGACTGCAGGCGGGGCACAGGCCGGGCGCGGGGCCAGGTGAGCAGAGCAGACCCGGGCGGGGCGGGGCGGGGCGGGGCAGGGCAGGGCGGGGCGGGGCAGGGCAGGGCAGGGCGACATGTGCGCCGTAGACGACTTAGTCACACCACATTGAGCACGCCGTGTCAGGTTGCACGGCGGCCGGGCCGGGCGGCATGGCCTGGCCAGGCTGAGCCTGGCTGCTGCCGCCGCCGCCGCCCTAAGCAGGCGGTAACCGCGCGCGCGCCCGTCGGCGGGGCCCTCCGCCCCACCCCGCGCCCCGCCCCGCCCCGCCCCGCCCCGCCGCACCCAGCGCCGCCGGAGCGCCATCCCATCACCATTCCATCCCGGTCGCCATGGCAACGCATTGGCACCGCTTTGGCTGAGTGGTTGCGAGGGAGAGAGAGAGAGACAGACAGACGGAGAGGTCACGTTGCGTCGCCGCCAACGTCTCCGTCGTCGTCATCTCGACGCAGGGAATTTTTCAATTAACCGGCGCGTCAGATTGTCGGGTCATGGCGGCGGCAGTACCGGCTCCAGCCGCTACCGGAGCGCTTGCGTCATCCCCTGGAGTAGGAGCGCAGCAGCAGCGCACCAGCCGGCGGAGGTACAGTTAGGTCCTGGGGAGGTGCTGGCAGAGACCTTGCAGGCACTTTGCAGGTGCCTTGCAGGCACTTTGCAGGTGCCTTGCAGGCACTTTGCGGGTGCCTTGCAGGCACTTTGCAGGTACCTTGCAAGTGTACCCGTGCACGCGTCTAGCTAGGAGATGTTTTTCAGGTGCTTTCCAAGTGTCTGGTAGATATTTCCCAGGTGCCGCTTGCAGGTGTCTCGCAGGTGTCTTGCAGGTGTCTTGCAGGTGTCTTGCAGGTGTCTTGCAGGTAGCTCGCAGGTAGCTCGCGGTAGCCTGGAGCCGGCGCGGTCCGCACCTGTGTGGTCGCCTGCGCGGCTTTGTCTAAACGATAAATGGACCGGCCTGCCGCCCACTTTCACCGGCCGCTGCTCCGCTGCCGGCCATCGCTCATCAGCAGCAAGCCCGGTGGCCGGCAGGCCAGGCGCTGCCGCGGTGCTGGAGCTGGAGCTGGAGCTGGAGCTGGAGCTGGTGCTGCCCGGGCTGCTCTAGCGGAGCAAGCGAGTGGGTGAGGCCGGGGCGGGGCGGGGCGGGGCGGGGCGGGCTGAGCCGGGGCGCCGTGGGGGTCCGCGGGGTCCGGCCGGACCGTACCGGACCGGACAGCGACACGAGTCGATTGTTCAGCGGGCGTTATCGGAGCGGAGCAAACCAAGCCTGCCCGGCGCGAGCAAAGCGAACCAGCGTGTGTGTGTGTGTGTGTGTGTGTGTGTGTGTGTGTGTGTGCCCCTCTGCCCACGTATTGAGATGCACTTACAAATTTCTCATTCAGCGGGGGCCGTGCCCGCCCCGGCCGGATGGCTGGCTATCGGATTTATAGCGCGATCGCTGGTCGGCTGCCAAGCTCTCCAACCCGACCTCGCGGGGTGGGGCGGGGTGGGGCGGGGCGGGGCGGGGCGGGGCGGGGCGTGCGCTGCTGTGTCGCTGTACTGCCCTGCCCCGGGGTTTTGTTCCAAAGTCGCCGCCCTGCGCCGCGCGTTGTTCTCGCGCGTCGCGACGCTGCCCCGCCCCGCCCCGCCCCGCCCCGCCCCGCCAGGGCGGGCGTCCATTAATCAGGCCGTTATTATAACACATAAAGGCGGGGAGGCGAGCCGATGAGTGCTGGCGATCCATTCATTACGCGCGCGGCCCGGGCGTTCCGTTGGCGCTGGGCGGGGCGGGGCGGGGGGGCGGGGCGGGGCGGGGCGGGGCGGGGCGGGGCGATGGTCCGTGACGCAAGGGGGTGAGGAGAGTTTGCATCACGAGCATCGGTTTGGCGAGGCGAGGCGGCGCGGCGTGCACGTGTGAAAGTCCGGGGCGGCTTCACTTCACACCTCGCCATGTAACGCTGGGCCCGGCGCGCTCCGCGGCCGATAAGACTCTGGGTCATTAATATCGCGCCGCGCAGGGCCGGCCGTGGTGCTCCTAGGGGCCGCCCCGCCCCGCCCCGCCCCGCCCCGCCCCGCCGCGCCCCGCCCCGCCCCGCCCTGCCCCGCCGCGACATTCCAGCGGCGCACCGCGGCGCAGCGAGGGGCAGCGCCAGCGCCGAGGTGTTTAGCAATCCCCCGCGGTGCACGGAGGCCTTTTGAAGCCTACGGGGTCATAAGTGAAGTGAAAAGTACAGGGTTGCCCTTCCAGCCGATCCCCTCTGCTCTTCCGCTTATACTGTACCGCACGCACGAGTGCAAGCGGGTTGCCTGCTCGCACGGCGGCAAAGCGGGTATGGCATGGATGGATACGGGGGATCCCCCTCCCCCCAGCCCCGCCCTCATGAGTCGGGCAAGTGTAAGCGGAAGAAAGAATGGGGCCTTGTGGCCTGGGGCTGGCTGCACACCCCGCCGGCTGAGGCGGGTTATCTCCCGGGGCCGTTGACGAGCAGGCGCCGCCGTCGCCGTCCACGGCCTTGCGAAAGACGAACCCGGGGGCAGGGCAGGGCAGGGCAGGGCAGGGCAGGGCAGGGCAGCGGGGCCGAGCGGCTGTAAATACATGAACGGCCAGCTGCATGTGATAAGGCCGGGGCTGCGCGTGGCGCGGGGTTGGGTTCAGCTCGCAGCGAGCGCCGCGCGGCGCACTGGGATGACGTTCTTCGCGTTTCACCCCTCGTTCCTCTTCTTACGGCTGAGGCAGCCGACTGATTCAGAAAATCGCTCCCATGCCTCTGTCCTTGTCGCACTCACGAAGGTGTCCACTCCAGGGTATGGAGTCGCCCCATGAGTGCGACAAGGACAGAGACATGAGAGCGATCTCCTGAATCAGTCGGCAGGCGAGGCGCGAGGCTCCGGTGGCGCGGCCAGGCCACGCCACCGGACGCCGGGGAGCGAATGCGTAATTCGGTAGCTCGGCGAGCATCCTAGAGGGGGAGGGGGAGGGGGGGGGGGGCTGCTCGTGTGGACTGTCGACGGGTTGTGAACACGCCAGCAGGTTACCAGCAGCACCAGGCACAAAGGCGCATCCCGCGTGCCTGCCTGGCGGGGCGCAAGCAGATGGACGGGCAGATACAGTCTGACGGGACGGGACGGGAGCGGCGTGCAGCAGGCAGATCGCAAGCGCCGTATATTGCGTCTCCTGTCGTGTCGCACTGCATCAGGGAGCGAGCGGCCCGCCCTGCCGGGCCCGCCGGGCGGGCGCGTGCTGCGGGCGGCCTACCTCACCAGGCGGCCGCCCTGCTCGGGCTGGCCGGGCGCCGCTCGCGCGGGTAATTAGAATTCAGGTCTCGCGCGGATCGTCCGGCGGACCCGCCCGGCCCGGCCTGATCGGCCTGATCGGCCTGATCGGCCCCCGTACGGAGGACGGCCCGGGCCCGGCGGTTATGTCGCCCTGATTGAGTGATTGACGGGCACGTGCTTGTTACTGCGGGGCCCCGGGCCCCGCCCCGCCCCGCCCCGCCCCGCCCCACCACAGTGCGAATGCCCTCATCCACCACTCCGCGACTTGTTTATACTTCCCGTGCGCCTCTGCTGTCTTGCTGCTATCAGATGCGGCGGGTTGGAGGGGGGGGGGGGGTTGTAGGGTCAGACTCGGGGTCAGATTCATTCTCGCTGGACCGGAAGTGCGCAAGAGGTCTGGGCCGGGCTGGGCGCGCCGCCGCCGCCGCCGACTGCGACTGCTTATCAGCTCGCAGTGCTCTCGTAATTATCGCGATGACGGTTTCTGTTTGCTGTGTGAATGTGTGTGTGTGTTGTGGCGAGCCGCTGTGAGGGGGCGTGGCGCGGCACCGGCAAGCTTAGCTCAGGAAGGATCACAGCCCTGTGCGTAAGTGCGTGGGGGTTGCCTATCCCCGACTCTGCGGGCGCACCACCAGCGGCCAACGCGGAATGCGAGCGCCTGCGGAGTCGAGGATAGGCAACCGGTGCGCCGACGTACTACACTGTGGCGCAGCCTGTATACCGGCGCGGGGGCGGGGCGGGGTGGGGCGGGGTGGAGGGGACGGGTCAACGGCGCCGCCCGTACCTTCTTCGTCCGGCCCGGCCCGGGCCCGGCCCGCCGAGATATGAAATCCATTTCACGTCTTCTCCCCTTTCAAGTTGCTCGGGACAAGATGCCGAAAGGTCGCCGCGCCGCCTCCTCGCTGTCTGGTCTGCGGCCCTGCCCTGCCCGCCCCCCTGCCCGCCCCCCTGCCCGCCCCCCTGCCCGCCCCCCTGCCCGCCCCCCTGCGCCTCCCAGGGCCCTGGCGGCCTGGCTCGCGCGCGGCCTGACTTTGACGTCCCCGCCCCCCGGGACGTCCAATTTCCTACCCCTCCCCTTTCACCCCCGCACTATCCCCCGCACCGCTCGCGCGAGATTGGAAATCCGACGGCGGTACCGATATTATCCATATTTTTCCAGCGGCTCCGCGCCATGTCGGAAAATACACACGCCGGCAGCGCGTTTTCCATTCCGCGGGGGGTTGGGGCCGGGGGCGGGGGGCAGGGGCAGGGGGCGGGCAGGGGCAGGGGGCAGGGCGGGGGCGGGGCCGGGGGCGGTGGCGGGGCGGGGCAGGGCGGGGCAGGGCAGGGGCGGTGGCGGGGCCGGGGGCGGTGGCGGGGCAGGGGCAGGGCAGGGGCGGGGCGGGGGCAGTGGCGGGGCGGGGGCAGGGCGGGGCGGGGCAGGGGGCAGGGCAGGGGCGGTGCCGGGGCAGGGCGGGGGCGGGGCCGGGGCCGGGGCCGGGGGCGGGGCTCTCAGGGGGATGAATGAGAAAGGGTAAAAAGCGTGGCGCGAGATATTTTGGTAGGTTCCCGTGGGACGGCACTGCGCCGCTGGTTTTTTGCCGGTGTGCTCTTCGGGGGCCATGGCCTGGCCCTAGCCGAGGGGCTGGGGGCCGCGGGGCCACAACAGCACGCGTGGGGCAGGAAGCAAACCGACTCGAGTGGCGGGGCGGGGCGGGGCGGGGCGGGGCGGGGCGCCGGCTGGAGTGGCCGAGAGGAGTGTGTTTCACTAGGGCCAGGCGGGCCGCTGAGGCCAGGCCACGGCGCCGTACTGTACACCTCACTTTTCTCCTTTTCACTTCGCTTTTCGCCGTCAAACCCCCCCCCCCCCCCCCCCTTTCCTCCTCTCCTCCCCCCCATCTTTCTCTCGCTCTCTCGTGTTTCTCTCTCGCTCACTCTTTCTTTCTACAGGTATACTTGTGCTGCAGGCGAGCGCACAAGGGCCTTGGCTGGAGTGGCTTGGAGCGCCGGGCGCCTTATCCGGCTCATTAGAGAGAGAGAGAGAGAGAGAGAGAGAGAGAGAGAGAGAGAGAGAGAGAGAGAGAGAGAGAGAGAGAGAGGCGGGGGGGCTGCTCGTCGCGTCCGTCGCCGTGCGTCTCCGTTTGCGCTGGCTGTGGCCTGGGCGGGGCGGGGCGGGGCGGTGCTCCCTCACTCACTCACTCGCACATACCCGCAAAGACAGTGGCTTTGCCTCGCTGGCCGTTACGGGCTTATACGACTGTGCGTGCCCCGCCCCGCGCCGCCCCGCCCCGCCCCGCCCCGCGCCGCCCCGCGCCGCGCCCGCCTCTAACTCACTGCAGAATGAGCGGAGGTCGGTTAGGCCGTCCTTCGTATTTCTTAAAAAGGGGGGAAATAAAAGGATCGAGCTGGTAAATTGGCAGTGGAACTGGCGAGCAGTTGCCGTGTGCTCCCTGGGGGGCAGGGGCACCTGCTGTTGGAGGTGAACAACATCGCCCGGCTCTACTGCTCTAGGTTTGTAGTGGTGTTGAGTTGAGGCGGGGCAGGGAAAGGATTCTTTTATTCCTTTTTCGTTTTTTTTTTCTTTTCCCCCGTTTCCCCCACCAGCGCTGGCGCGCAGCGCAGGGGTGTGTTGTGTGCCACTTCCTGCTCTTGAAATGGATACCTCCGTCTCCCTCCCTCTCCCCCCTCTCTCCCCATCCCTCCCCATCCCTCCCCCTCTCTCCACCCTGTCTCTCCCCCCACGCACCCTTCAGCGTACGTTCTATGAGGACTGGCCAGGGACCTGGCGGGCTCCGGGCTGCACGGCGCCTATTTGTGCGCTGCAGGAGCTGACGAAGACCTTCAGGTCGTGGAGCGTGAAATGTCCCCTAACCCGCCCGCCTCGGTGCTCAGCTGCCCCGCCCCGCCCCGCCATGTCTTACGAGCTTTACGACGACTCGGCGAACGGAACGTGATTTTTTCCCCATATTCTGTCCCGGAATGGCGGTCGGTTGGGTCGTTCGTTCGTTTGGGCCCCCGAGCTCCGTCGTCACCAGCCTCCCCCTCCCCCTCCCCCACCTCCTCCTCCATCTGCAGGGAGACGCAACAACTAAAATGTCTGGTTCCACGTCATTCCGGCTCCTGGGGTGAAATTTGTAGCCTGAAAAAGCTTCCGAGAGCCGTGCCTCGGCCGCTGCTGTGTTTCTGCGTCGTTTTACTTAAAACTTACAAAAAGAAAAAAACACGTGCCGTGTGTGAGAGCCTGTGTGTGTGTGTGTGTGTGCGCGTGTGTGTGTGTGTGTGTGTGTGTGTGTGTGTGTGTGTGTGTGTGTGCGTGTGGTAATTAACCATGCAAAGGGATTGTAGGACGTAAATATCCCCTTTGGTGGGGCCGACGCGTCGTTCGGTTTTTTCAGATAATGGTCCAGGGGGGAGAGGCGAGGAGGGGGACGGTATGGTGTGTGACACACGGAAACGTGCAGGAGTGGGAGGAGAGGGGGGGGGGGGGGTCCCGAGCCGCTTCCGTGCTGGCCGCCGCCCTGACTCTGTCCTGACCCCCGCTCTGCAAACTCAAGTGTGTGAATGTCCCAGTCCTGAAGGTGTGTGAATTACCGTTCGCACACTTGCACCCGACAACGTGTAAGTTTTTCTTCACACACTAGTGGGGTCACTCATCTACAAGTGTGCGACATTCACGCACTTCGGTTTCCACCACAGGGCGTCCTCCTCGCGCCAAACGCTGACCGCGGCGAGTCGAGTGGGCGAGGAGCGCCTCAGGAAGGCGACGAGTCGGGTCGGGCGAGGACGGCGATGATAGCGAGCAGCTGCAGCGATAAATAAGGGGGCCTTACTGCCATAAGGCACGCCAGCGGCGCGAGCCTCGCCACGCACCGCGCCGTTGTGCGAAGCCCCGCGCTCTGACCGGCCTCGCCCCGCCCCGCCCCGCCCCGCCCCGCCCGGTGCGACTTGATTATAGAGGCAAAGTGTCCCCGGTTCGTTGTTTTTCCCCGTCCCTCTCGCTCATTCCGGTCGTCTTTTTGCCGTGGGGGTCCGAGCTGCGGGGGACACCTGGGGTGCCATGTAGATGTGCAATATCGCCGCACCGGCCGCCGAGCCGAGCCGATCCCAGACGGGTGGCGGGGCGGGGATCCGAGACCGGCCCGGGCCCGGGTCCGCCATGAATATGTCATGAGATTAAAGGGCGGGATGGGGTCGCTGCGTGGCGTCGGGCAGGGCGGGGCGGGGTGTGGCGGGGCGGGGCGGGGCAGGGCAGGGCTGGGCAGGTTGGCCGATTACAGGGGAATCAATGCCCCTCAACCCTCTCCCCCTCCACCCCCTTCCTCCCACTCTCTCTCTCTCTCCCTCGCCCTCTCTCTTCCTCCCTCGCTCTCCTCTCAGCGGTGCTCGCTGGCCGATTGGATTGGGGCCCTCCTGCACCCCCGCCCGGGCCCGGGCCCGAGCCCCCTCTGGGGTCACGCAGCCCCGATGCGGCCGTTTGATACTGCCCGGGCCGAGCCCCCGGCGGGGCGGGGCGGGGCGGGGCGTGTTCGGACACCGCGCCGCCCCGCGCCACACGGCTACTCGTGGCCGACGAGGTCGTTAAGGAGGAGGAGGAGGCGACGGTCCGTAGTACTGTACATCAGTTTCACGTTATTGCGGGTGATAGCGCGCCTGTCGCGCCGCTGCACGCGAAGCTCGCAGGAGACTCTGCCGCCCTGCCCCGCCCCGCCCCGCCGTACAGCTCGGCGTCATAAGTTCTCCGGCGCGTATCGCTCTGGACTGGCCTGCACTGGACGGCAGCGCGTTGATTTTCCATTCCACGAGTCGTGCCGGACGGGCTCTCCTCTCCTCTCCTCTCCTCTCCTCTCCTCTCCTCTCCTCCCCTCCCCTCTCCTCCCCTCTCCTCTCCTCTCCTCTCTCCTCTCCTCTCCTCTCCTCTCCTCTCCTCTCCTCTCCTCTCCTCTCCTCCCCTCCCCTCTCCTCCCCTCTCCACCGCCTTTCCCGCCGTTTCCGCCGTCACTCGGACACCCCGTTGCTGACTGATTTGTGACTGATGAGTGACGACAGCAGCGCCGGGGGAATCGGGGTGGAAAAATAAAGCCGTGTCGTCGTGGCGCGGCGTGGCGCGGCGTAGCGGGGTAATGACGGCGGCGTAACGTGCACCAGACAGACGGGAGCATCTCGTCGGCTGGAGGGGAGGGGGGGGCTGCGAAACAAAACGCCTGCTGAGCTGAGCCACTGTTGTCTCTCGGGGCGTTTGCTGCCGTGTCGTTATCAGCCGAGGTGGGGGGGGGGAGCAAAGAGAGCGGAATGACTCGAACAGGGTCCTCACGCTGATGGTGTGTCGTGTCGTGCACGCGGTGGCAGCGGCACCAGCTCCAACGACCGAATAATTTTCGGGCGAAAAGCGTTTGTTTCCGCCTGCTTATTTTGCTTTGCTCGGACCTTCTCGGGAGCTGTCGGGCGCTCCCTATCTTTCTCTCGCTCTCTCCCCCCCCCCTCTCAGTCTCACTCACTCCCCTCTCCTTCTCTCTCCCTCCCTCTCCCTGCAGTGTGTAACGCTATGTACTACTTCCGCACGTGGCGCGGCGGGGTCGGCGCCGACGCCTTCGTCGTCACGTTCCCCGCTGGGATACAAGCAGAGCTGCCCGGCTTATGGCAAAGCAGAGTTATGACACGGGATTGCATAGGGCGCCCCCCCCCCCCCCCCAACGCCCTCCCTCCTCTCCGCCTTTTCTATTTCTCTCTTACTCTCGCTGTCTCTCATGGACGATTGTAATTTTTTCCCCCCGCATCCGGCGGCCGCACGCATGGCTTTTTAGGCGCGGAGGGGCCGCTGCGGAATCCGGGCAGAAGTGACGCTGCCGGGCCGGGCTGGTCGTGGGACGGGATGAGTCCTTCCCTCCCGGGGGAACCCTGACTGCCACGGTGCCGATGCTCTGCATGGCGAGGCCCGGGAGGGGCGGAGGGGGGGGGGGGGGGTGTTTACTATATGTGCGTGTGCGCCGCGAGGGGCTTCCGACCGGCTGGCGGCCCCAGCCCAGCGCAGCCCAGCCCCCCGGGGGAGGGGAGGGGAGACAGTCGCCGTGTCGTCACCCCCAGCCGAGCGGAGCCTCACTGCACCGCACCGCACTGCACCGCGCATGCAGAAAAACACTCAGACATCCGCTGTACGTCAAGTTATGAAAAATGTATACTACTCGTGCGGACCCGGGCCGCGGGGCAGGTCCAGCATCTTCACGGTGCTGTTGTTGCTCCTCGTCGTGTTCCTCGCTCTCCTCTTAATTAGGGCTTTTATCTCTCTCTCCCTCTGTATGTCTCGTTCTCTGTCTCCCTCTCGCTCTCTCTGTCTCCCCCCCTCTCTCTCTCTCTCACTCTCTCTCTCTCTCTCTCTCCCTCTCTCTCTCTCCCTCTCTCGCTCTCACTCTCTCGCTCTCCCTCTCTCTCTCTCTCTCCCTCTCTTTCCGCCCGCTACCGTCCGTGGACGTACCGTAGACACGTCGCCCTTTTGTCCCGGCCCGGCCCGACCAATTCAGAGCGGTGAGCAGCAGTGAGCCGGTGTAGTGCGCTCGCTCTCCTCCTCACACGCAGGGACGTGGGCGTGTGTGTGTGTGTGTGTGTGTGTGTGTGTGTGTGTGTGTGTGTGCGTGGCCCTTTTCCATCATACACGTAAGCTGATCTCCGATATAGTGCGGAGCGGCGTAGAGTGCACCTGAACTGGTCCAGGTATGCGTTCCCACAGTGCTAGAAGAGGAGGAGGAGCAGGGGCGGCTGCAGGATGCAGGTGCGCGGCGCGGGGCGGGGCGGGGCGGGGGAGTGAAGTCTGTCGCCGCAGCATCCACACACCGTGCGGAACTGTTGTGTACTACTACGGACGATCGGCGAAAAATGGTAATAAAGGCGGAAAAGAAGGGAAACAAGAACACTCGAGGCCGAAAGCAGCAGAAGCAGCGGCCAGAAAGGGGCAAGAAAAAAAGTTCTTGTATCGCTTCCTCTGCTCGTCGCCGTGAGTTCTGCGCAGCGCACTGACAGTTGTGTGTGTGTGTGTGTGTGTGTGTGTGTGTTGTTGAAGTAGGAGTAGTGGCAGTTCAGTCCCGCGCCGAGACGCCCTTTGTACCACGGGCGGGGCGGGGCGGGGCGGGGCGGGGCGGGGCGGGGCCAGGTTCTCCACCCTTGGCTTTGCTCCCCCCGCCCGGTGCGGCTTTGTGCCCACATAACTAATGAAGATGGCACTGCGAGGAGCTCCACTCCAAGACCAGGGCGGGCCGGGCCGGGGCGGGGGCAGCTCGCCGCGCTGGCTGGGCTGGGGAGGGAAGGAGCTGGAAAATAATAATGGCCCAGATCGTTATCTCGGGCGATCTTATATCACTGCAGGCGGTCGGGGCCGTGGCCCGGCCCGGCGGGGCGGCGGCGCGGCGTGGCGATTCGCAAAGCAGGTCGGCGCGTCGCGTCGCGCGGCGCTCGGCCGGCGCCGCGTCAATGGCGCTCAGGCAGGCCGGGCCGGTCTTTGAAAGGGTCGCTGGTTTCGGTGGCGGTACTGGCGGTACGGTCTCTAGTTCTGTAGTTCCGTTGTCTGCTGTGACACCAGGAAGCCCAGGCGGGAGGTGGCGGGGCGGGGCCGGGCGCGGCCAGGTGGTAACGAGACGCATTTCTCAGGTGTCTCCGCCCGACGCGGCCCGGCCCGGCCCGCCCCGCCCCGCTCCCCCGCTGATCCACATGTTCGCGCGGACCGGGCCGGGCCGGGCCCCGGGGGCGACCCTGGTCAGCGGGTTGTGGCCGAGGCGATATCGCAAGTCGATCGGCTGCCCGCGAGGCCCCTGGGCCTACCCACCCCCCTCCCTCCCTCGCCCCTTGTCTCTCCACATTTCGCCCTCGGAAGCTCACAGCGACAAGCGTTTAAAGTTGTCTTCTTCCCATCCAGACAAATGGCGGGCGTTGGCACGCATCCTGCCCCCGGGGCGACGCGCCGCGCCCCGCCGCCTGGGGAAGGGAAGGGCGGGGCAGGGGGCCAACGCACGCCGGCCGGCAGGAGGAGGAGGAGGAGGAGGAGGAGGAGGAGGAGGAGGAGGAGGAGGAGGAGGAGGAAGGGGAGCAGGAGGCGCTGAAGAGCCTCGCGCCGCGCCGCGCCGAGCAACGCGTATCGCCGCGCGCTGATCTGCCCACAATTTGTCTTCTTGGAACGGCTCACTAAATCGCGTGCGCGTCGCCCCATCCGCCCTGCTGAGGGGCGGGGCGGGGCGGGGCGGGGCGGGGCGGGGCGGGGCGCGGGAGACGCCGGCGGGATGGGCGTCCCCGGGCCGTGCCGCCCCGCCGGGCCCCGCCGGGCCTGCCCCTCTGCCTGACCTGCCTGCCCGTCCAGCCGAGGCCCCCAGGAAGCACCAATTTCGGAAGAACAAAAGAGTTGGTCGGTTAGTGTGAGAACCGAACGGTCGGGCCGAGCGGACTGGGCAGGGCAGGGCGTGGCGCCGTCAACCGGAACCAACGCTGCGCGACGCGCCGCGCCGCGCGGCGTGGCGTGGCGTGGCGTGGCGTGGCGTGGCCGGCTGGACACGGACCGGGCACGGCGCGGCTGCGTCAAGCACACGGCGCGGACATCCAATAAGCCCCGCTAGAAGGGGACTGTTACTCATACTGTACAGCGTGCCCGGCCCGCAGGCCGCACGGTAAGGAGAGTTTCTTGACTTTCAACACCCGGTCTTGGATCTTTATGGAGAACGCCAATGGCATCCAAGACCGCAGTTCTTGAAATTCAAGAAACTCTTCCTACCGTGCTTGGACTGTGCCGGGGTGCACGGGTGCGGGAGCGTTGCCTACCGGCACGGGGCTGTGCCCGGCCGCTCTGTTACGGTCCACCGTGCCCGCCCGGTCGCCCAGTCCGAACGTGGACGCCGCGCACAGGTGCTTTCGAGCAGATTGTGTAGTGCGCCATCTCGTCCCTGCTCGAGAGTGTGTAAGGGAGAGAGAGAGAGAGAGAGGGAGAGTGAGTGTGTGTGTGCAGCGCCGTGTCCGGCACGCCAAGCCTTATTGCGTCCCGCGGCGCTGCCCAAATGGGGCGCCCTGGTCGTCGGCCGCGCGTGCCTCCCCCCCCCCTCCCCCAGACAGCGGCCCCCGTGCACACAAATTAAATCATGCTCTAATAAAGAGTTTCCTGCGAGGAGTATAGCGCGGAGGTGGGTGGGGGTAGGGGGGAGGTAAACGACTTTCAGCTCCGCCTCGCCTCCTCTCTCTCTCTCTCTCTCTCTCTCTCTCTCTCTCTCTCTCTCTCTCGCTCTCGCTCTTGCTCTCTTTTTCTCTCACTCCGTCTTTCTCTCGCCGACTCGTGGAGGGTACGGGCGTCACGAGGCACAATTTTTAATGCGGCAGTTAGCGCGCGCAGGATTTCGGAACGCCCCGTGTTTTATGATTGTCTTACCGCGGCGGCGCTGCGTCGGCCCCCAGTTGCGCATGGCTTTCACCAGCCCGCCAGAAACACGCGTCAGGGCAGCGGTTCTTGTGTGGCTGAACTTGAACTTGAGCCGCCGTCGGGCGCGTAGGGAGCCGCGGGCGGTAGATATTGGAAAAAAAAAATAAACTGGCGCTGCTTTCCCTCGCTGCCGGGCCGGGTCGGGCGGGGTCGGCCCAGGACCAGGCAGGGGCCTCACCTCACAGGTGCCGTGCGGTATCCGCTCGTTATATCGTAAATCGCACGCCCTGCGCCGGCCTTATGCTAATCCCTGGCCGCGGCCGCGGTGTGGCGTGGCGCGGGGCGGGGCGGGGCTCTGGGGCTGTAGCGCCCCCGGCGGCCCGGCCCGGCCCGGCGGGGCACCCGACCCGGAGCGGCAGAGGAGGCCACCGCCTTCTTTTGCTCCGCGAAGAAAATCGGGGGAGGCGAGGACGGGTGTGAGCCGCGGGCGGGGCCGGGGCCGAGCAGAGAGCTAGGCCGCCGCGACGGGCTTAGTGGAGGAGCAGGCTGTGTGGGGGCGGGGCGGGGCGGGGCGGGGCCGCGAGATAGAGATCGCGGCCAGAGGAGGCGGAGCAGGCGGCGTTGAATTCGGTAGTCGAGCGTGTAGCGCCCCTCCACGCCCAGCCACGCCCGGCAGATCACGTTCGGATTAAGTTGGTGGTGGGCCCGGCCCGGCGAGGGGCGCCGCCCGCAGCGGTCTCTTCGACCACCCCCGCCCCGCCTCCGCCCCGCCCCGCCCCCTCCATCAGCGACCCAAAGTCAAATCATTGGCGACTTTTAAAATTCCGCGGCGGAGTGGTCGTAATTTGGAGCCGCGGCGAGATGCACCCGCCCGCCCGGTCCGCCCCCTGCTTCCCTCCCAGAAAGTTACGCACCCCGGGCTGCTGCCGGCCGGCCGGGTGGGAATCCATTTGGATGATGGCAGCCAAAGTGGCTCTCGGCTCAGCGAGGTTGCATCACACCGCCGCCCCGCCCCGGCCCGCCCCGCCCCGGGCAGACTCGGCGCACTCTACACATGTGCAGCATCATCCCGACCGTGGGACGGGCCCGGCCGGGGCCGGGGCGGCGGGGAGTGGTCCAGAGCGGGGGAGGGAAGGGGGCAGGGAGGAGAAGGAGATGCCACTCATTGCATTGTGTCAATCCACTCCTTCCCCCCTCCCCTCCCCGTTCCATTCCGCCTATGCCTCGTGTTTTATTTCGGGATGAGCTGTCTTTAATTGGGGAAGCAGGCAGAGCCCTGCTGCCCCCCCCCCCTTCTCCTCAAGTCCCCCCGGCCCCTTCAGTGCCCCGCCTTGTAATTGACACCCACATTTCCCGCCGCTTTCCCACGCCGAAAGCATTCCGCGAGGGCCGCTGGCTTTGCTCTGGGCCCGCCCGCCCGGCCCCACCCCGCCCCGCCCCGCCCCGCCCGGCCCGGCCAGGGCGCCACCCGCTCCCCACCGCCGTCCCTTCAGCGCCGAAAATTTTGCCCAAATCCAAACTTGTTATTTCCCTCTCTCTTTCTACCTCTTTCTCTCTACCGTTGCGCTGTTGGTCGCGGGGCGTCCCGCGTAGAGCCGCCGTGTCCTTTTGCAGAGCTAGTCGCCGCGAAGAAAAAAGAGGCGAGCGAGTAAGTCCCGCCGCGCGCCGCGCCGTCCCGTCCCGTCCCGACTGGATCTCGGTGCCCCTGAGAGCCGGGCCGGGCCGGGCCGGGCCGGCGCGCGGCGTCCGGTTCGCTTTGAGGGGTTCAGCGGCTAGCCTCGCGGAGGGTGGGCCTGGCCTCCTCGCTGGAAGCCTCCTGCAGGGCGACGCGACGCGACGCGCCGTCCTCGACTCAACTCGGCTCGCCCGCCTGCTTCTGCTTTGGTATGATTCGCTGGAAGCGGACGGAGCGGAGCGGAATGTCGTAACGCAGACTGGATCCGGCCGGCGGTGGGAGGGAGAAAGACGGAGAAAAAACGCACACCTCTGTCTGGCTGGACGGCTAAGGGCTGAATCGGTAAACGACAACAATCTAACAGTAGAGCTGGGAACTTTAATCTGGGGAATAGAACGAGTAAGGTAGAGGATGCTGGCTCTATCACTGGTCTAATTTCGCGTTGAACAACCCACTCTGCGAATTTTCTTGTGTAAGGAGGCGACGGCAACCTCTTGCACTGCCATGCCATCCCCCCTTGTGCCAGGGAGACGGGCGGGGTGCGGGCGCGGTGCGGGCAGCCCGTCCTCCTGTTTGCGTTTAGCATGATGACATCCGACAACTGCTTAGTCGAGCTAGTTTCATTTTATCTTTCCGGTCGACGGGCGGCCCGCGGCGCGGCGGGACGATGAAATTGCGCTGCCGGCGAGGCGGAGTGTTATTGCTATTTTGAATTTGAATTTGGCCCGTTTGAGCGCGGGGAGCCGGCGGCTACGCTGGGCTCTACTTTCTAGTGTCTGCGGTGCGCCTGCTATGGGGCGGGCCAGACGCGCCGTGCCGTAGGCCCAAGCCGCCTCGCCTATTTGAATGTTTGGCTCAAGTGCCTATGGCCGCGGGCGTGGGCCGGGCCGGGCCGGGTCCGGGAGGCCCGTTGCCGGCCGGTGAGAGCCTGGTTTGCTCGTCCCGCGCCGTTTTGGGCGGCGCAATGGGCCGGGGTGCTGATCGCGAGCACCGGTCAGCCGCGCCCCGCCCCGCCGCGCCCCGCCCCGCCCCGCCCGGGGCGGTACAAAAGATGGTCCGCTGCTTCATTTTCATATCGGGCGGGCGTCGTGGCGCGGCGTGGCATCACATTGGCCATGGCGCGGGGCTGGGGGGGGGGGGGCCTCCTCGCTCGGGGCTCGAGGACCCGTCGCGTCGAGAGGAGTCCCACCCAGACCTTTACGGACCCCCCGCTTTATTTTCCGTCGGGTTCCCCTTTTCTCTCCGGCCTGAGCGGTGCAGGCTGCAGGCGGAGCTGGTGGTCCCGAGGTCCTCCAAGCGCGCGCGCGCCCACCCTGCGGCGTGGCCAAACCGATGAGCACCCACAACCGCGGCCCCGCCCCGCCCCGCCCCGCCCCGCCCCGCCCCGCCAGCGGTCCCGCGGCGTCCGCGTTAAGCCCGCCTGACCTCGTTGGTTGTATTATTTTTTGTATATGTATATTTCATTTTATGATGTGTCGGCGGCGACGGGTGCATTTCCATTTGAAACGGTGGCGAGACAGAGAAAGAGAGATGGAGGGAGGTGGAGCGTTACTGCGTTACTGGAGAGAAGGGAGACCGCCGCGATGTACCCGCCCGCCAGCGGTGGACGCGGAGAAAGGACGCGCGCACACAGACATGCGCTGGTCTGAAAGGGCCTGACGAAGCGGACACCCACAGGCCCTCCTCCCCTCGCGCGTGTGTGTGTGTGTGTGTGTGTGTGTGAGAGTGCGCATGTGTGAGTGT
This sequence comes from Frankliniella intonsa, assembly GCA_033675135.1. Lineage (NCBI taxonomy): Eukaryota > Metazoa > Arthropoda > Insecta > Thysanoptera > Thripidae > Frankliniella > Frankliniella intonsa. The sequence goes on along the minus strand of CM066249.1, from coordinate 206,659 downwards.
TCGGTTTTGTTCCGAGAGTAAACTCGGCTCTGTTCCCTGGGTAAATAATCGGCCGCACCTGTCAGGCTGGAGGTGCTAGAGAGTCCTCCTTAGCGGCGTGACAGGACAGCCGTGCGCGCGCGCGCGCGCGCGCGTGTGTGTGTGTGTGTGACAAGGCTTGGCTATCCCATGACTCGGCAGGCCGCGCGGGACCATCATGGAGGAACCCTTTTCGGTTTGTTTTTACGCATGCAAAACGATTGTTCGTAACGGTCGGTCGTCATTCCGGTGGGAGCGAGCGGGAGAGCGAGAGAGAGCGACGCAACTATTCCTTGGAGCCCGCCTGTATAATGTGCGGGAGGGAGAAGGAGAGATGGAGATGGCGTGTGTTTTGGAGAGAGGGATGGGATGGGCGCCAAGATTATTCGTCGCGTTTATTTATCACCCGGCGGGGTGGCGAAAAGTTTGACGGGTTTGACCCCGGCCCGGCCGGCACGAGACGGAGAGGGCCCTGCAGCGGTCCCTCCGCTCTCCTCTCATGGCTCGTGTGTGGGGGGCGGGGCGGGGCGGGGCGGGGCGGGGCGGGGCGCGTGGAGTGCTGGAGGTGTCCCTGGCAGGGCGCAGTGTTGTGGCATCCCGCCGCGGGCCGGGGGGAGGGGGGGGGGGCGTGCAAATAGTCCCGGCGCTGCTTTAACGGTTCCGGTCGGCTCGGGTCAGCGCAGCGCAGCGCTTGCTGCCTCCTCTCCTCGGGCTGGCCTGGCCTGGCCTGGCCTCTTGACATTCAAGTGCCGTCCCGTCTGCCATGGACCTTACTGCCCTGCCATACCGTAGCCGAGTCTGGTCGCCCGCTCGCTGCGCTCCGAGTGTGTTTTCTCTCTTTCTCTCTCCGTCTCTCTCTGGTGCCGGGAGGCCGACAGAGATGGAAGAAATACACACACACATGCCTGAGCATCCTGTGGCGGGGTGCTATAAAAACAAGTATGTGTGAACCCGCGTATCGGCGCATTAACACAGAGTCAGTGGATTTGTGAGCGGAAGAGGGGAGTAAACGTGGAGCGGGAGCGTGACGCTCTGCCACGCCCCGCCACGTCGGGAGCGTCTGCCTGCTCTTCTCCTCAATACCGTTCTCTCTCTCTCTCTCTCTCTCTCTCTCTCTCTCTCTCTCTCTCTCTCTCTCTCTCTCTCTCTCTTTCTCTTTCTCTTTCTCTCTTCTCGGGTGTCTCAAAGGTCCCAAAGGGGTCCTCAGAGATGTCCCGGTAGCGCGGCGCCGGACGGCGCACCGAGGCCGCCTTGAAACCTGAGAGGACGGCGATGGGACTGTGCCGTGCCTAGCTACTGTCGTCCCCGCCCTGCGCCACCTGCGGCCCAGCCCGGCCCCCCCCCACCACCACCACCACCTCTTCTACCTTCTCCACCACCCCTACGGTCGCCTCTAACCCTCACTCCCCTCCTTTGTGTTGCAGGTTGCCGTCTCGAGCGCCTCGGCCACGCTCCGCACCGCCCTGGACGGGCGCGCCACGCTCGGCGAGTCGGTGGTGCTGCTGCCGGACAGCTGGCCCGACGCGTGCGTGCCCGCGCCCGCCGGCCACGGCCCCAACGGCCCCCCCGCCCCCAGCATCTCGCCGTCCAGCGGCGAGACCCCGGACCTCTCCGTGCAGCGCGTGGACCCCGCGTACGGCGCGCTGCTCTACACCCAGCAGTCGCGCGGCTGCGGCCAGCCCGGCGACCAGATCTACATGAGCCACACGCTGCTGGAGGAGCCCGTGTCGGAGCTGGGCCGCCGCCTGGCGCGCGAGCTGGCCAAGTACCGGTACGGCGTGTTCGACGAGGCCGGCCACAGCGCGGACCCCGTGTACCCGACGTGCTACAGCGGCGACGACACGGAGCGCCTGTCGCTGACGAGCTGCTCGGACCTGCCGCTGGACGGCGACCACGGCGCGTGCCTCAGCGGCGCGCCGCCCAACCTGACGCAGCTCGTGCAGCCGTCGGCCCGCTCCTCGCTCATGTTCGCGCCCGGCCTGCACCACGTGGACCACTTCTGCGACGCCAGCACGCACGACCGCCTCGCGCCCACCAAGCACAACGCGCTCTGCGGCCGCCGCTCCGTCATGGAGGTCATCAACGTGCACGACGACTTCCAGAGCGCCGACCAGAACAAGAACAACTCGGCTGCGCCGCCCGCGCCCACCCCGGCGCCGTCCTTCGTGTACAAGCGCCAGACGCTGACCCGCTACGTGCTCGTCGTCGAGGACACCAAGGACATGCTGGTCCGCGACTCGTGGCTGTTCCTGCGCACGGCCGTGCGCAAGTGGGCCAACCTGGACCTCCCCGTGAACGCCGAGGCCGGCCTCGTGCTGGTGAACGACTCGTCCGCCTCCCGGCTGGTGGCCATGCAGGCCCTGAGCTCGCAGGCCGCCCGCGGCCTCGTGTCGTCCAACCTGCCCTACTCGCCCGGCGACAGCCACGCCCCCGCCTGCCTGTCCTGTGGGCTGCGCGAGGCCCTGGACATGCTGGAGGAGCGCGCGCGCCTCGGCGGCCCGGCCAGCTCCGTCATCATCCTGCTCGCCCCCGGCACCGACGCGCAGGCCGACCTCCTGGCCGCCGCCAAGGACGCCGCCGCCAGGCGCATCCGCGTCGCCACCGTCAACTACCCCGGGGTCCTGCGGGGAGCCCCTTTGGACGCGGCTGCCGTCGCGACCGGCGCGCCCGCCTTCACCGTGGCCGAGAAGGGCTACAACATGGCCACCTCCATGCTCGGCACATACTTTGGGCTGGCCAACGCGCTGGCCGACGTGACCCGCCACTTCTACCAGGGACACCCCAACAACCTGCCCGTCGAGATTCACCGCCGGGAGCTCAACGACCAGTCCAGCCCGACCGGCACCTTCGTGCTGGAGGAGGGGCTGGGCGCGCCCGCCCGCTTCGCCGTCTACACGTACAACACCGAGAACCCGCTCATCAAGGGTCTGACGCTCATCTCGCCCAGCCAGCGCGTGTACACGACCCGCTCGGAGACGCTCATCTCGCTCAAGATGCTCACCATAGCCGCCAACATCAACGAGGTAAGTTGAGCGCCTGCGGTCGGAAGGATAGGCCACCCATCGTGCTCGAGGCCCATGTCAGCCCGCCGCGTAGGCCACCCATTAGACACCTCTCACATTTGTCGGCGTGCTCTCTGACCTAACTCACACCCCATTCTCTTTTTCGCAGACCGGGACCTGGCAGTACACTATCGAACGCTTCCGCGGCAACCCCCAGCCCCACTACGTGACGGTGACGGCGACGCCGTGGTCCGCGCTCACGCCCGTGGTGCGCGCGCGCCTCTTCACGTCGACCGGCCCCGGCCCCCTGGTGCTGTACGCGCAGGTGACTTGGGGCGGCGCCCCCATCCTGGGCGCCGCCGTCGAGGTGACCGCCACCCGGCCCGGCGTGCCCGGCCAGGGCGTCAACGGCACCGCCTCCGCGCCCTACCGCGAGAAGTTCATGCTCCTGGACACCGGCGGCGGCGACCCGGACCTGACCCGCGGCGACGGCGTGTACTCGCGCTACTTCAGCACGCTCAAGAGCGGCGCCGGCGTGTACACGTTCGAGGTGACGGTCACGGACAACGGCAACACCGCCTACACCTGGAAGGAGAACCGTAACGAGGACGACCTTGAAGGCATCGGTGAGTTGATGACGTAACCGCGCACTCGCGTGTGCTCCTGCTCCTGCTCATGCTGACCCTCGCTCTCTACCTGCAGGCTCGTGTTGCGGCAGTGCTCTCCGCGCCCCCGCCGTCGCCAACCTCTCGCCCTTCCAGCGCGTGCTGCCCCCGCTCACCGTGGCGCTGCCCGACGCCGGCTCGGTCCAGTCCCAGACGTCCCCCCTCTCGCAGCCCGGCCGTGTCGGCGACCTCCGCGTCGACATCCTGGGCTCCGCCCTCAAGGCCCGCCTCTCCTGGACGGCCCCGGACATGGGTGGCCTCGATGTCGCCCGCTACGAGGTCAAATATGCCACGAAGCTGAGTGATTTGGTAAGTCCACATTCATGTGTCTTGGTGTCCTCTGAGAATCACGTTCGGAATCACGTAATCTAACCCGCTGTCCTTTCTTTCCTCTCCAGATGGACAGCTTTGACACCGTTGCCTCTACATGGAACTACGGCTCACCCTTCCCCCTCGCTCCCGGCTCGGACACGAGCTTCACTCTGGACCTGAGCCGCGACCCCAGCCTCCTCGACGAGCCCTTCTTCGTGGCGGTGCGCGCCTTCCCCGAGGCCAGCACTGGCGCCTCCCCCGGCCCGGTCTCCAACTGGGTCCGCATCCTGGTGCCGTCGCCGCCTCCACCCCCCACCCTGCCCCCTTCCTCGCCATCCTCGAACGGCTCGCCGGACCTCCCGCCCTGGTCGCTGGAGGGCGACTCTGACGACTCCCCGGTGCCGCGGCTCGCGCACGGCCTGGACCTGGGCCTGGAGCTCATCCTGCCGGTGGTGGGCGGCGTGGCGCTGCTGGCCGTGTGCCTGGCCGTGTACTGCTACCTGTGCGTGCTGCGGCGCAGCCACGGCGCGGGCGGCAAGAAGGGCGGCGGCCCGCAGCCCGTCAAGAACGGCGCGCCCTCCGGGCTGGGCCCCGGGCTGGGCCCCAGCAGCGTGGTGGTCACGCCGCACGCCACGCACGCGCCGCTCGCCGGCCCGGACTCCAGCCCGGGCCTGGACCACAAGAAGCGCCTGAGCCTGGTGGACCCCCAGGACGGCGTGATGACAAACGGCCACCCAGTGAGCGCGCCGCACTCGCCGCAGCACCTCAGCCCCTCGCACTCTGCGGGACAGATGGGCCAGATGGCGGGGCTGACGGGCTCGCTGCAGCGGCCGCGCACTCTCAGCCCTTACCAGTCGTGGACGGCGTCGCAGCTGCTGCACGAGCACGAGCGCCGGCACAGCCCGTACGGCGACGAGCAGGCCCTGCCCGCTTACCAGGGCTACCAGTTCCAGGGCTACCAGGGTCAGCACGCCGTCGACGGCCAGTACATGGACCAACAGTACTACCAGGATCAGCCTTTCCATCAACCGCCCCCCGTCCCACCATTGCCCCACATGAGGTACCCCGACGAATCCGTGTACGGGGTTCAGACGCCACCCTCACAGCAGCAGCAGTCGCAGCAGCAGCAACAGACCCACGGCTTCTTGCACAGCAATCGTCTGCTGCCGTTCAACCCCAGCTTACAGGGCTCACTCAGCTCTGTTAGCAGTGGTGACCGCAAGAAAAGGAACGTTACCATGGTGTGATTTGTTCGGCCAAAAGTGAATTGCTCAAAGTGCACACCCAGTGTGAGAATAGGAAAATTAAAGATGAGTCGTACTCTTTTGTGCGTCCTTCAGGGGGAAATCCAGGACCCTGACACTGCAGTATATGATTTTGTGTTTCTGTTTTGTTCTGATATCAAAACAGAAAAGAAGAGTTGTGTTTATGTTAAGGCATTCGTCTGGTTGCTGGTAGATGTTTTATCGTCTTCTAGTAAAATTTCAATTTCTTGCACAATGTTAAAATTTTTATTTTCTAGTCTCTTTTTTTGGCTTGTAATTGTTTGTACAAGATTTTTTTTTTGCTTTTTTTTTTAATTGTACAGTATTGTGCAACAGATTGAGGTTTGTATGTCATGCTTGGACAGCAAGAAAGTTGTTAAAATGCATTGTAGTCATTGTTTTGTTTTTTTTAAACAAAAGTTATAATATTGACCCGTTTACATCTCTTTTAATTGTCTGCTTATTTAATTGTTTTAAACCATTGGGATTTTATATATGTTGTAAATTTTCAAAGCATATTTGCATATGAGCTGCTGAAACAGATTTTCATGTTTAGAGGAACAAATGCTTTCCTTTCTAGCAGTAACCTTCCTCTAATTTTTAAAATTTTCAGAAGGAAACATTGGATAATTTCCTTATTAAGGTGTCAATAATTTATTGGAGTATCTTAGGGCTGCTTTACTCTTCTAAATGTGAAACAAATTTTTTGATGCAATCAGGTTTTAAAATCTTTGAAATGATGAAATCTGATTTGATTTGCAATCCCTTGCTTTTTGAGAGCATTTTTTTCTAGTCAACTTAATTGTATATATGTTGGGAAAACTGTTGTGATGTTCGCTGCTTGTCCGCCTCCTTCATTATCCTTTATCTTTTAAAGCAACTCAAAATGCCATGTAATCTAAGTTAATGGATACACAGATTCAAGTGCATTTGGGTGAGCCATTTATGTTGTTAATTTATAGGTGGACTACTTAAGACTGAACACATCTTCCTAAGTTTGCAGCGCAGATCATTTATTTGTACTTTAATTAATTTTTAACTTGTAAATTTTATTTCTTTTGTAGATATTATGTAAATATGAATATGAAATTGCAATGTCAATAGATTAAACAAAGTTTGAATGTTAAATTGGATTGGGGCTATCCAAATGTTGAATTCCCTTTGTACATACTGTGTATCTCTGTAAAATAACAATAGAAGAACATTAAATAAATTTTGAAGTGATCTCACAAGTATCCAAAGCTTTTATTCCTGAGACCCTTCTTGCCAAACAACCAAGCTCAGTATAACCCATATATTTTGTTAAATTTTGTTTTCAACTTTTGCTCGGTTCCCCGGTGTTGTGATTTCTTATTGAGCCACCACAAATTACCAGCCAAATGATTTCCCTAAAACGGTATTGATGCTGAAGTAGAAGTGTGCTCGTTGTAGACATGAGATGAGAGACATTTGTGTTAAAAACATTATTAATTTATAAATATTCAATACAAAGATGTGGAGTTTCATTCTTTTCCAGGGGACACATTAAAGTGGGGTGAGCATATTAAAATCTTAAAATCTTTAAACCCAACAAGGAAACGAAAACAGAAAATAAATTTGGTAGGATTTTCCGAGCCTTTGCTGTTCTTCCCAGTTATATGATATCTGATTGAGCTATCTTATGAGCTAAACCAAACATACTCCTTGATACAAAGGAAGTATCTTATAATAAAAATATTAGTTTATAGAAATTTTACTCCCACAAATATTAGGGCCAATACTGTAGATTGCATTTAGGTGAGAAGCGGTACCTGTAACTCAATATAACAGTTATGCTGATAGTGCTTACACTAACTCAGACTTTCTAAAACATTGAAATGTTCAAAGCAAAGTGATATGATCATTAAAATGCTACAGAAGTTTTGAAGAGTTTCCTTATATTTCAAATAGCTATCAATCATTTCAACATAGATTCTCCTCACTCTGTGACAGTATTCATTACCATGTCTTTTAAAATCAAAGTCTGAATGACCCAATGACACGGCAGTTACACTGCTTTGCAACAATTCAAGTTATAGTCTTTGGGGAATTTCAATATTAACAAATCGTGAATCTTCGGGAGATACAGTCAGAGTTTCAGATGAGATCAATTTCGAAACACAGAAGGTAAAACAAAAGTCTGCATACCAGGGAATGTTTCTTAGAGTATGTAAACTCAGGCGCTACCCCACGCCGCGTAGCAGAACCAACGGTCCGTAGGCAGCGGTAGGCAGATACCCCACGCTACAGCTTTAAGTCTGGTGCTGGGCGGCGCCAGGGGCAGGGTGTATGCGCAGACCAAGGTGCTCGGGGGCAGGGTGTATATGCGCGCGCAGACCAGGGTGCGCGAGGGCAGGGGGAGGGGGGGGGGGTGCTGGCAGTATATGTTGCTACGCCCTCGTCATCCAATACTTTAAAGAAAAACAGACTCCAAGAGACTATTTCTTTTAAACTCACTACGATTGAAGACCTTACGCCCTTCTTGAAGCATACAACTAGGCTTCAAGAAAATTCCTCCATGCATTTAGATGGGAGGAAAAGAGCGCATGAGCTCTTGTACCGCTTCAAGAAGGGCGTACTGACTGTACGCTTCATGAAAGGCGTACAAGTACGCCTTAGTTTTCCCAGTGTTTTAGCAGATGATACATTCTAGCCAGCCTTAACTTAAATGGCAATAACTAAACGTAAGATAATGTATCAGCTAGCTTGTACTCTCATAAAGCGAGTGGCGAGTGTGGCAGAATATTATACAGGGGGGGTGGATTGTGTCGCGCGCCCGCACGGCCGCTCGCGCGCTCGCGCGACAATGCCTTAGTTGCCGCTGCCGCAACGGCCGATCAACAATGCTCGCTCGGACCTTCGGACGCTTTGGATTAAGCGACCTGTGCCCCGTCCCCTAATAGCCTTAAAAATGAAAAAAATCTAACGCTAACGCGTTAAACGGCCCCCTAGGTTTTAACACTTACCTTTTAATTACAAAGAATTAATAAATATACATTCAAAACTATACAGGGTGAGTTTCGACGCTTGTGCCAGACTTCTGGAGCGAATAGGGGGTAGTAACACGAGTAGTTTGATATAGCACACTTGGGGTCGGAGAGAGGAATTTAATTTCGCGATTAGAGCGGATTAGGGTAGGAAAACTACCCGGAAGGTGGCCTAGGAGCAGCATGGCGTGGCGTAGCTCGGCGTGCCAGGCGCAGCGGGTAGTGAGCCCGATTGGCAGAGAGGCTGTTGTAATTTAAGAAGTGGACAAGTTCTTTGTCAAAGTGATAAGGGACTTCCGGGGAATTTCGATTCCCAAAACGTCAATACAAAAAATAACGACGACAAAGTGCACTAGGACGCTGTCTTACGCCCCACGTCCCGCCCGCTACATACATGACTCGCCAACAGGGTGGCTTTATACCCTCCGGCGCTCTTAATCATGAAATTAGATATCTCTCTAGCGGTCGTAATTTTGATTTCCGACCCCAAGTGTGCTATATCAAACTATTCGTGTTACTTCCCCCTATTCGCTCCAGAAGTCTGGCACAAGCGTCGAAACTCACCCTGTGCGTGAAAACCAAATCATAAATTTTATTTGGAGCCACAGAAATGGCGCCCATCAGGCTAGCTATCAACAACGCCGCCCTGGCGACCACTGAAGTCCAAGGGTCTACCACTTCGATAATCCTCGTACACCTTCCAAATTATCACTCAGCAATCATGTCGTAATCATCCGTAATCATCATAATCATTATAATCTTTATAACCACTAAAATCAGTGATAATCACTATAATCAGTAGTAATCACTATAATCAGTAGTAATCATTGATAATCAGTGATAATCAGTGATAATCAGTAATAATCAGTGATAACAGCATATTCAGTACAATCAGTGATAATCAGTGCCGATAAATCAGTGATTTTCGTCGATACTCACGTCTGCCCATAATCAGTGCAATTATCGTTGAAAAAGGAGGCAGTTGTTTAAATCCTTTAAAGCGCGCGCGTCGAACTGGGATGTGTGATTTCCGCTCGAGTCAGCCTCGACTTGCTGCCATAGCTCGGCATTCCCCTCCCGCTCCCCCTCCTCTTCATCTCTTCCGTACCATCCCTGTTTATTTACACCTTCCCTGATCGAAGCTTTTCCCCTCCGCATTGTGTGGAAAAAGTGTTCATGTACCGGGTGTTTCAGCTAATTCACCACAGTTAGATAGGTTGCCTATCCTCTCGTCTGCAGGCGCACTGGCTCGGAGCGCACGGCTGACGGCTGGGCGTCGGAGAGCTGGTCGGGAGAGCCCGGCCAGCCGCCGGCTGCCGCCCGCCGACGGTCGAGGAGTGGGGGTATAGCGTCTGCTAGTGCGTAATGGGTGTTGCAGGGATTTGTCGCGCAATAGGCACCCCTAACGGGGGCCTAAAAAACAAGAAGCCAATCATATACCAAAGTGCTTTGGTATATAAGAATTATACTAGTTCTTTACCCAAAGTAGGAGATGAAAATCAAGAATATGGTAGTTTGTCTCACTTAATTTAGACACATGGATTCATCTTTTTAAGTATAATGTATAAATGTAAGATATTTGATATAGTAAAAAATTTATGTTTGAAAAATATGTTATTAAATAAATGAACTTTAAATATACTGTAAACTTTATTTCACAAAGTAAACTTTTAATGTAGAACAATATTGGAACATTTGTAATTTGGAAAATCACAAGGCTGAATTATTATAGCACTAACTACCGTATTTGCTCGAATATAGGACGCATGCTAATTTCAATTAAAGCCATGCCTAATCTGGCATTGCAGCCTTAATCTTCTTTTGTAAGTTGAGAGTCAGGGGCGTAATTAGGGCTCTTGAAAGGGAGGGGCGATGCTTTGCGGGTTGCCTAACCGTAGGAGCAAACTTCCAAAATTACGAAAGCGAGCGAAGCGAGCGAAAAAAAAATCCGTAAATTTTGACGATAAATGGACTTAAACGAGTGGCATGTCATTTTGGGTGACTCCTATGGAGAACTGCCATTTCACTACGCTCTATCAACCAGATTGATGCCAGTTGAATGCTTTCGCGAAATTAAGGAAACCCAATCAAAACGCCGCGAGCGAAGCGAGCGAGAAATTTTTTTAAATTGAAATTAAGGTTTAATATAGAAAAGGACATTCTCAGTTACTGTCAGTGACGAGCTCCGAGCCACACCGTGCCGCAACCGAGTTTTTCCCGAATTTTAGGCAAAATTCTGTTTTTCCTTTCCAAAGCGACCTGAATTTGAGGGTTGTTTCCCGGATTTCCCGGATCGCTCTGTACCCTGAGTTTTATTGTGCTTAAGCGAGTGTGTCAGCACGGGGCAGCAGCGCTTGGCAGCGATTAGGTCGGAAATTTAAGGCCTGGGTGGTCACGGTATGATGAACCGTGACCATCCAGGCCTTACCTCTACTCTAAACTAACATAAGAAGATTAAGGCTGCATTGCCAGATTAGGCATGGCTTTTATTGAAATTAACATGCGTCCTATATTCAAATAAATACGGTAGTTTGTGCTATAA